>JAUMHJ010000164.1:0-10408 GCA_032361105.1 Microctenopoma lineatum
CACTCTGAGACAGGATGCTCCTAATCTTAGAAATATTCCTGAGGTGGAAGAAGGCAGTTCTGGAGATTTCTTTTATGAAATGGTTAAACGAGATATCTTGATCAAAAATAACACCAGGATTCCTCACAGTAGTGTTCGAAGCCAGTGCAATATTAGATTATATTAGCAATTTAGAGATGGTTGTGCGTCTCAATCCCAGAAGATCAGCAGTTTCTGAAATTCTCAGACCAGTCCGTCTGGCACTAACAACTATGACACTCTCAAAGTCACTTAAATCACCTTTCTTCCCCATTCTGAAGCTCGTTTTGAACTGCAGCAGTTCGTCTTGACCATGTCAACATGCTAAATGCATTAAGTTGCCACCATGTGATTGGCTGATCAGTAACTTGCATCAACGAGGGGTTGGACAGGTGTGCCTAATAAAGTGGCCAGTGAGTGTATTGAAATACACGGATTTCATTAATATCAACAAAGTTGATTGAAATTGGTTAAAATAAATAATGCTGGAACTAGAGTCAGCTTATGACTAGAAAACTGGTCTAAAAATACCAGGTTTTTTAGGATGCATGTGTATCCTGAAAACTAGGGAATATTGTTTCTCTGTAGTCAGAAAGGCTTTAACAAAGGCTTCTATCCTGTTTCTTTTTCCACCCTAGTCCATCCCAACTGGACCAAAATGCAAAAAATCGAAATCCGGGCATTCATCCTATCATTCTTTGGCAGAGGGAGGAGGAAGAAAATGCCAAAGCTGCTGCTGCTTCAGCTCCTGTTGATGTCAAGGCTGTGATGAGCAAAATAGACAGAAAAAAGTAAAAATATACAGTGATAGTGTGTCTTTTTGTTCATAGATTCACATGTCAGTAACATTGCAGGAACAAGCTTTTTGTTAGGGTGTGAATACTTCACACAAGCATTTGCATTGCAGTCGTTTTGCAATATTAGAATGTGAAAAAAATGTTTTTATGAATACATTTTAATAGGACATTTCAACATGAACTATAACACTAACTTGACATAAAACATGTCATAAAGACTGTAAACACAGTGTCTTAGAATGACAAAAGATATTTCACTTATGTTGTTACATTACTGTCAAAGCAAATTAACCAATAATGTAATTGATTGGTGTCTGCTATTGAAAATCAATAGGAAGCAATACCATGCCATGCATTGCTTGTATTCATTTCAATTGAAGCACATATTACTATCCACCTTGAGACTGGTTTCTTTATTGTGAGGGAGCTGGCAATATTTTTTTATTGACATCGTACCCCAGTAACATCCATAAAAAAAACAATTGAGAGCCCAGTGTAAGACACACACTAGCGCTGAGGAACTCATATTACCTCATAGTTTTACATGTATATGAATATGATAAATTCATGCCATTGTGTTGTAGAGGTGGGGCGTCAAAATATTTCTTCCTGCCAAGTGGGGAATGATAATATGACAATGGGGTAATGGTTTAATGTACACCACAGTATATAAGTATTAGTATGTTGGATTTTGTGTAAACTATGTCTAATGAGAACCAGATTGTGCACTGTCAACCCTATAATGAAACAGATGACAAGGAATTGTTTTGTTTTTTTAAACAGTAAAGTACTGTTTTATTGGCAGACTGTAATGGTCTAATTTCTGGTATTCTGGTGTGACACCTATAATGAATCTCTTTGATTTTTGGATCTAGATATTTTTGGGTTAATCTTTTAAAGCTAAGATGTCTCTTGAGTTACCATGGCAACAAAAACACAAGATGAGCTCACAGTACAGACTGTGGATTCCTATCGCACACGGAACATAAAAACGACCCCAACTGAAATCCTGCTTTCTTATTGATGGCTTTAAGTTTAAGGCAAAGTGGCAGTCACCTTTAAGGTTTCTCTATTATTATTATAATATAATAAATAAATAATTATAACTATTAGTTGCTTTGCCCAAAGCCAAGTCTATTGTTTTGTAACATCTGAGTTTCACTAAGGCAATTAAACTACCATTTTCCATTCCATTTTCTTTATTTCACCCTGTACTACAGTCAGAACGCACAGAATCGCCACAGTAAAGATAAATAAAGCTAATTACTATCTATTTCTATATTAATAATTGATACTTTACTGATCCCCTTGGAGAAATTGTTGTTTAGACAGCTGCTAAACCTGTATCAGTGCTACTACAGGCTTCTAGTGTCTTGTCTAAAGACACCTCAACCCAGCTTTGGGGGGACTGAGAATCAAACCACTGGCCCTCGGGTAGAAAAATGACTGTTTTACCCATTGAACTATGATACTATGTATAGTATAAAAATCTGGTCATGTGTCTCATTAGTTTATTAAATAAGCTCACTTTGTGTGTTAAATTCATCCACCTATCTATTATCTTACGCTTTTCCGCAGCCTATCCCATCTGGGGATAGGCACTCCCCATTGCGGGGGGGTGCCTGAACCTTTGCCATTTGTCTTCGGGCAAGAGGCAGGGTACACCCTGGACAGTTAAAGTGGACAGAAAATGGTTAAAGTTGAAGAATTAATCACAGTAATTTTTAACCCTTATAGCAAGCTGTGCTTTCATTTATTTTTATTTATGAACACACTACCAGGCAGAGGTTTGGACACACATAGGACTTATGTATCTTTAGCTGTGTTACATCATTGCAACAAGGTTTTTAATGATCAGTTATCCTTTTAATTTAATAAACTTTCAAAAGCAAACATTAAATTCTTATACAAGACAGTACTAAAGTTTGCTGATATTAGGTCTGTGTATGTTTGTGCAAATATTCCTTGAAAAAACAGCTTGTTCCTGCTTCATTAGACATTTATAATATTAACCCTCAATGGCATGAGTTTTTTGGGGAAAAGATATTTCACCCATGTTTTTGGGAGCTTGGTGGTCACTGATAATATATTAATAATAAAATCTGACCCTCCTAGCCTTAGGGCAACACTGCACAATGAGGGTTCAAAAACTCCAAGGTTTTCCAGTGATTATGTAAAGGGGTATCTAAAAGAAACAAACAAAATTATAAAACATGATTAGTTTAACAAAAAAAACGCCAGAACCAATCAATATATTAAATAAATAATAAAATATATATATACATATGTACATACACTTAACTGACATGTTATTATGACCACTGCCAGATTTACTTTACTTTACTTTGCTTGGCAGACGTTTTTATCCAAAGCAACTTACAAGGAGCTAGCGCTGGGTGTCTGGCTCAGGGACACACCTGGCAGGGGATGGACTAGGAGTCAGACTGGGATTCGAACCTGTGACCTGCTGCTGTGACCTGCTGCATTCCAGTCTGACGCTTAACCCATTGAGCTACCAGGCCGAACAGATAAAGCGAATTGCTTGTCTCCTTTTAGAAGGTGGGACATATTTGGGAGCAAGTGATGTGTGAAACAGTAAAAATGGGGATGCAAATAAAGAACAGTGGTAAACCAGCCACAGGGTATTTGGTGGCCAAAGCTAATTTATGCACATGGTGGGTAAAGGCTGGTCTGAATTGTGTCAAACCATCATGTATCCATGGGAGGTGCTGGACAAACATATCCAATCTAAGGAGACCCCGCCTCACAATTTACAAGATTAAGATATCTTGGTGCCAGATACCACAGCACAACTTCAGTGGGGACATCCTTCAATTGGTCAGGGTTGTTTTAGCACTAAAATACACCTGCTGTAAGGATCCACTCTTCCTCAAAGTATCCACTATCACTCTATACAAGCTGTCCTCACTGTCTGAGGGAATGATTACCATAACTCCTTGATCATGCACTTTCCATCCTTGAAATGATCTTGTGTCAATCCCCTGTAAGTGTTAGTGTATGGAAAAGTAGAAAATTGACTATGCAACATTATTTAATAACTAAGCACATATCCACACTACAGAATTACACTGTGTGATCAAAAGTGTCCTAATTGCACAGTGCTGCCCTGAGGCAACGAACAAGAAAACACAGTTATAGTATATAAATAATGACAAAATAAGTCTTAAAATGGTCAAAAATGCTTTTTTACATGTTTATGCACATGAATATATTTATTTAAAGTTAACACATATTTAAACATGTTGAAAAGTGATATTCATCTAACCAATTAGTGGCAGTGTGCATCGTGCAGCCGTTTCCTAAAAGGACTGCTCCTCTCCCTGACAAATCGTTACATGCACCTAAACCCCTGTTTTCATTCGACACAGACATGTTAGGTGATGTTTTAAACAGTGTACCCCCCTAAAAAATGTAATGGGGTAGTGTGAGGCGAACAAATGTGGTTTGTTGACTGACGGCAACACCATGCCATAGAGGGTTAATGTATACACTGTATTTCTGATAAGACATCTAATACACTAACCAGTGAATACGGTTATAAAAATAATATTAAATAGTTGTTTAAATGATGCTTCAGACAAAAGCTTTAAAAAAAATCTAGAATGTGATAAAATCATGCACTCTGGATGGAATCAATTTTACCACCACTATGACAGTTAACACTTTTTGAGCAGAACATTTCTGTTCAAATAACACTCAATGTCTAAATGACACTGAAAATCCAGTTCATGTATTTATTAGCTCTTATTAACTCTTTATATTTATTATAAAGAGTTGAATAATGTAACTTTCTATTTCAGTGTGGCGTCCCAATAACTTCCTAAAACCCTTTAACTGCTGGTGGACCTAATTTAATGCACTGAGCTTCTCTCCTTATTTTTTATTATGTATTTACCACCATGTGCATGTCAGTAACTTTATGTCATGGTTACCTCACACCTGTATAAAGCTTCCTACTGTATGCATTTTTTGTTGCTTTGAAAATTTTGTGATAAATGTCTGCACTACAAAATACTAGTAAGAGTTGAACAGGAATAATTCTACCCTGTAATCGACTGTTGCCTAGTGCTTGCTCAAATAAAACTGTTAGGTTTTCTGCATTATTTTGTTTACATATACACTTATATTTTGCAAGGTCCTAAACCTTGCTATGTAAAGTGCCCTGAAATTACTTTTGCTATAATTTGGCGCTATACAAATAAAGAAGAACTGAATTGTATTGAATTGAATTAATACATGCACCTGAGACTCCAAGCACTCCTACAATGCTTGTTAACTGCACACCTCATTTACACCTTACTCATTTCCACAAAACAGCCAACATTTAGTCTCACATTAATACATGAAGTAAATTAAACTGCATAAAAGGAAATGGCAAAACTATATTTATTATACATAGTTTCTGAAAAGGGAAGGCTAATTAAAAAGCAATAATGGGTTATTTGGCCATGCCAGACAGCCAGGTAAGTTTGAATAAAGAAGGAGTTGTTATGTCTTCATCCTGATCAGCAAGTTCTCTGAACAGACTCCCCGGCTGAAAGCTGTCTTCATGGACTGCTGTGGACAATGAAGATGCCTAATGAATGAAAGAGAAAACACTAGGTTTGCTGAGATATACTCATGGTAAATGGCAGCTTGCAAATCACATCAGCCTAGCCAATTGATGAGCCTAGTTGTTTCTGTTTAGTAAAGAGCAAGGAAGAAGTAAATAAGAACTAGCTCAAACTGTGTTTAGAACTAGGGATGCTTTTAGTCTAGCGTTACTAGCATACCATGGCCAAGAATTCACAGAAGACCTGGATAACTGCGGGCAGGTAATCAATTTAGTTCATTTTGTTTATTGTACCCTGAATGCTTTTGCCAATCTAGACACTGTATTTTAACAACAGAGAACATATTTTGTATCAGTTAACCCACCTTTTATCTATTGGAACAAATCGAAAATTAAAATAGATAAAGTTTAACCAAATCTTTGCATGGTGGACTTGAATTAAAATACAGACAGCTGTCATCTTCAAGTTCTCGGATGACACCGCCATTGTTGGTTGGTTGTTAAAGAGGAATGAGCAGGAATACAGGGGGATCATCAATGACTTTGTCTGCATCAATGCCAAGATGAAGGAGCAGGTGATTGACTTGCGCAAGAAGTGTTCTTTATATCTCATGGGACATCTGGGTAACAACAAACAACTGTATTCCACATACCCAACTGTAATCCACATACCTAAAAAGCTAGGCTCATTTGGGGAGATCTGATACAAAAAGTGTTTTGTGTATTTTAATATACAAGCATATCTGAAAACAAGACTCAAAATTCTAAACCTTTGTCTCATATTCATCTTTTGAATACGCCAATATAATCTCCCAATTATAATCTTGCCTGTACTTTCTTTAAACAGAGAAATACTGGCAGGACAGAAAGTTTAACAGTCAACATTTATCCCGGGAGGATTAAAACAATAAAATAAAAAATAAAAATACTGTTGGTAATATTAAATAAAAATGTTAAAAACTCCTCAGTTTCAGTCAATCTCAGTTACTAACCAGTTGGTGCGGAGCATCAATATTTCTGGAGGCTGACTTGGATTTCCGTGTATTTGACATGCTAAGAGGTAGCAAGCCAAATCTGTACCGAAGAGATAGTCAGAGTGATTAGGTTATGCTTGACATATAGTTTCCCTAATTATATTCTCAGCAATATTTGATTAAGAAAAAGAGGAAGAATCAGCTTTATTGGCAGTATACAGCTCTGAAAAAAAAGGACACTGTGGTAAAGCTGTGATTGAAAATATCCCCCAAATATTGATTTCTGAACACTTTATAAGTTAAAACATTAATAAAAATGAATATGAATTTTTTTTGCATTATTTAAGGTCTAAAAATACTGGACCAGTTTTGGTATTCTGACCATTTTTCATTTACTGCAAAAATGCGCTCCATTTGCAAACCTGGTGCATTGAGCATGTTTGAGCTGGAAGAGGATCGTTTGCTGGAAATTGCAAATGACGAGAGGTCTTAAAAATAAGTTTAAGATTATCCCTGTATAACCCACCAGTGTTTTAATCACCAAACAAGACTGATGAATACATACTGGAGATGTTATGTTTGCTAATGAAAGTTAATTAAATTAAGAGGATAACTGATCATTTAAAAAACCTTTTGCAATGATGGTAACACAGCTCAAAACATGTCATAAAAAACATGGTAAATTCTGTGTCCAAATGTTTGACTGGTGGTGTACACTACAAGTCAAAAGTTTGGAATCACTCATTATTGTTCTTGTTTTTGTATAGGCAATTGTTAATGCTGTTTATTTTATTGAAAATAAAAATGTATATTTAATTAAAGGTGCTGCATGTTCTGTTGTTATATTTGTTCCAGGTATGCTCATTATTTTTGTATATTTGTATCATATTGTTGCTAGTTTCATGACATGTATTAGACCATAGCCACCACCTATAAAAAGAGAAAACTGTGGTTGCAGTAGTGAAACTTCCGTTTGAGCAGACAGTATTCTGCAGTGTAACATCACCTTTTAGTATTATCATTTGCTCCTCAATAGAGGTAAACCCCCCCAAAAAAGTTGCAGGCACCATCAATAACCTTTGCACAGTAGAAGACAAAAAATGCAAGCAGAGTCAAAGTCATGTAGTGGAAAAACAATATTCTTGTATAATCTGGCCATGAATTACTTATTTATGTTAGAGAGTGTAACCAAGATTGAAGTTTATTTAAGTTTCCCCCATGGGGGATTAACAATAAAGGTAAAGTCAAGATTTACTGTGAGTGTATGTTGACCACTGACCTGATCTGGCAAGTACCTAGTGGGAGAATGTTGTGAGGTTCCTGGCAGTTAACACCACTGCTCCGCGAAGCAAACTGCTTCTCTGAGCCCATCAGCAACCCCAGAACAACCTGATAAAGGACATCATATCAACCAGTTAACAATGTACATTGCAGCCACCAATTTCATATCTATAGTGAATTGACACAAATGTAGCGATTTTCCCTTGTCCATCTAGTTTAAAGTTTTTCTTGGTTTCATATTTGTTTTTTAGGTTAGGAAACATAAATACCGAGGTCCTCTGGAAAAGGCAGTTGAGGTTGGCATTTAAGAGAGGTGTGAATACATCCAAATCAAAAGGGTCAATGAAACTCTCCAACCAATCACAGACTTTGTAGAACCTGGAAGACAAACAACACAATGTAAATTGAGGACATTTTAATGCTGCAACACATTAAACTAATACACTGAAAATACTAAAGGTGTGGAGTACATATACAGTGCTATATAGGTTTGCATATTTGTCAAACCTTTCAGATAATCAAACACAGATGATGAAAAATGCAAAGTTAAGCTGAGTAAATGCGAAATGCAGTTTTCAAATAATTGTGTTTTTTGGAAAGTTGAGTTGAGTGCCAGGCCTGTTGAATCAAATAATAAATTAAATAGAATGTGTGTGACAAATGGCACAAAATTGGATCAGTGGTGAATCTTCCCAGGAGTGGTCCGCCTCTGCAACGACTCTTCCAGGAGAGAACCCAGGCCTCACTTGTCTCAGTCAAGATCAGTAATCTTATGTCAACATAAAAAAAAGACTCCATGAGACATGCAAGGCAAAAGCCACTGCTGACACACATACGATCATCTCACATTAGCCAGATACATCTTGATTTATGTCTTTTGGGCAAATATTCTGTGGACTAATGACACAAAGAACAGTTTGTAGCACCAGTAATAACTGACACAACCAGTTATTACTTTTAAGGGGCAATTACTATTTCACATATGGACAGGCAGGTTTGAATAGTTTTTTCATTAACAAATAAAATGCAATCCAGTCCATTGGATTTACTCAATTTACTGTAAATAAACCAACTCACAGTTTTAATCACATGCTCAATCTTCTTCTGACTTATGGAATAGAAGTTTATAATTTATATAAAAAAGGTCAGACAGTAGAAGATTTTGAGGAAGAAACATTTATGTTTGAGTTTACTGTAATGGACTGTATTTGAAAAGTTACACTATAGTAGATATTCATCTGACAATGCTGTCACCAAATTTAAATAACTTTAATCCCATTACCTTTTAATCCTCTGACATGTACCAACGCAGAGGAGGGCAGTATTATTAACTTTTTTTCTGGTACTGGCTGATTATCTAGTTTATAATGCTGCAGCTTCACTTAGTACAATGCGCAACACTCCAAAAAGGTTTCATCCAGATTCTAGTGGGAATATTTTCTGCCCGATGGTGTAGGTTTCTGATTACTCCAAGTTTGTGTTTTAGAGGGTGGTGAGAGTAAAACAGCAAGTGCTGATCTGTATGTGTAGGTTTCCTGTACACTCTGATGTTGAGGCTCTTGTCCTCCTCAATTTGTACTGCACAGTCCAAGGCCAGGCTGTTGCCTGTGACATCCTCTCGAGTGAACTTGATGTTAATGTCCACGGCGTTGATGTGTTTGGTCAAATTTTCCACCTCCTGTGTTTTAATTTTGACCTAGGTGTTAGGAAACTAAACAACAGCCCTACTAACGCATGGCTCAACACAGAAGAGCCACCTCATCAGGCCATGTATCACAGGCTTTTAACGTAGCTGTAGTCAAACCTCTACTGAAAAAAACAGCACTTGATTCAGAGGCTGTAGCAAATTATAGACAATGAACTTGTCTCTATACCTGTCTTGTTAGACTTTAGCGTTGCATTTGACACTATTGATCACAACATTTTATAACACAGACTAGAACATTGGATTCAAAGGAACACTCAGCTAGTTTAAATCTTATTTCTCCAATAGATTTAAATTTGTTCATCTTAATGATAAGTTCTCTTCGCACATAAAAGTTAATTATAGGGTCCCACAGGGTTTTGTGCTTGGAGCAATTCTCTTTACTTTATACATGTCTCCACTGGGCAATCAATCAATTAGTAAAACCTTAAACAACAGAGGCCTGGATGTCCTGTAACTTTCTACTCCTAATATTGAAATTATTCAATTTGGTCCCCTGAGAGTCAAGCTAGATTGCCACCTTAGGTGACATTGCATTGCCCGAACACTCCTGTGAGGAATCTTGGTGTTATTTTTGATCAGAATATCTTTTACCCATTACATAAAAATGTCTCCAGCACTGCCTGCTTCCACCTCAGCAATATTTCTAAGATTAGGAGCATCCTGTCTCAAAGTAATGCTGAGAAACTAGTCCATGCTTTTGTAACTTCTAGACTAGACTATTGTAATTCATTACTGATGATACTGATGTCCCAAATAAAGATTTGCAAATCAGGTTTACTTTTCTTAACTACCATTTTTGAAAAGTATAAAAGCATGACAAAAAAGTGAAATACGTTTGCATAATGTTATTCAGGTGTATATAATGTTGTACAATGTGTATGATGTTAGTACAATGCGTCATTCTTTACCTATGTACCGTACTGTTATTAGTGGGGGAGCATGGAATGCTCCCACACTATTGATTTCCTCTTTTTTCTTTATTATTAGTGGGGGAGCATGGAATGCTCCCACACTATTGATTTCCTCTTTTTTCTTTATTAGTGGGGGAGCATGAAAT
>JAUMHJ010000165.1:0-10400 GCA_032361105.1 Microctenopoma lineatum
GGGGGTTGTGAAAGCAGTTGTCTCGTGCCATGAACAGATGAAAATACTGTTCTAAGTCTGTTGCTTCTGTTTCCATTGTTCTTCTACGCTTGAGTATTTGTCAGAATGCAAATACGCAGATACGGAGATGGGTGGTTACACCTGGAGTGGGTGTAACCACCCATCTCCGTATCTGCGTATTTGCATTCTGAAACATTACAATAGGACCCCTTTAAGTAACGCTACATGTGATGTAAAAGCAATGGAAACCAAGCCAGTCAAACTTGGGGCACACTCCAGTGATATTGTCATTGGGTTCACCAGAGTTGGCTACAAACATAGAAGGCCCATTTATTTCTGCTTTTATATATTTCCCCCACTTATTTATTCATTTTTATGTATCAACAGAAAACATCTGCCTGCTGCTGAGGTAAAAACAAGCTGAGCGTTAACACAACACTAAAGTTGTGAATCGGAACTCCAAAACAATTAACTGAGCGGCGTTTACAATGCACTTGAGATCTCTTTGACAGATGTGATTTGTCTGTATGTTTCGTTTTTGTTACATTACACTTAGCCATTCGATTATTTGTTAATAAAAAGAATACTGACTGACTAATAATGTAAAACATATTATGAAGAAAAGACATCTCTGGGGAGTTAGGGGCTTTCCAGACACGTCATGTCCTGTACAGAAAATCTTTTCATGAACACCTGAAAACCTACTTCAGAAAACAGTAATGGTGATTCATGTACAAGTAATCAAGCTGTTGTACGTGAGACAATGCTGACCTTGTTGTTTCTGTCAGCATAAGAGCTTACTGTGCATTGATTTGGACAACTGTTTTTATTGCTACTAGTTTAACAGCTGACACAGAATGTCAACAGTTTACGGCACTAACATGTTTATGTAATACAGATATAATATGTAATGATTCCAGTAAAAGAAAAGCATTCGAAAAAATACATTTATACTATATATGGACTAGTTTGATGTAATCCATGTATTGTGTGTGCGTGTGATACATTGTACGTCTAACATTAACCACATTATGTCAGCATGACATACGTGTGGAGAACATGGTGCAATCATTTTCTCAAATGATCACTGATCCACACGTCACTGAATGCACTGTCCTGTGGTTTTTCTGTGGTTTTTGTGTCTATTTTTGAAAAGGTTACTGGTACAAACGTTTCTACATCGCTTTAAAAATTTTAAATGTTTTTAAATTGGACCTATGTCCCTACTCACTTGTTTCAGCCTATTTTCCAGAGGCATAAGTTCAGCCCAAAGAATTTAAAGTTCGACTCATCAGATTAGAGAATCTTTGCCTTCATGCCCCAAGAATTCTTCGAATGCAGTTTGATAAACTCCTGGAGGGGCCGTGGGGTCGTGGGGTCTGGCAATGAAGATGACTTCAGCAGATGACTTCTAAAGCCCCATTAATGTTCTTGTTGGGCTGGTTCGCACTTGCATTTCACAATACTTGAAGCCCGTCAAAGACACTCAAACAACACTCAAAGTTTTAAAAATGGTTGTATATGTATACATTTAATGACGTTAATGTCCGTTTGCTGTGGATTCTCTCTGTTTTGAGACGGAAGGAAAAGAGGCTTTTGTTCATGTCAAGACTCAACTTGCCCATGTTTGCTTAATACACGTCACATCTTATCAGTACAAACCGTAGCCTGAGGGCTGGAAAAAGACTTCACGAGAATAGAGCATTCAAACAAAGAGAAATATCTCTATTTATAGTACAACCTAGCTAACAGGTTATAAATTTACAAACTATAACAAACTTTCAGTCCAGCTGCTTACTAAAGCTGCTGACTCATCAAGTTAAACCTCTGTATGAATATGAAGCACAATCAATCACACAGAGGAAGAATTTGTCAAATATAGTTATTGACCTCCAAATGTTCATATGAATTGTAATAATTTAGTAACTACCTACTAGTATTGATTAGATTATTCACTAAGCTCATTGTCAATTTATGGTCATCTAATTATTTATTTATTTAAATGACTCAGCCTCATTGTGTGCTTCTTTGGGAATAATCATTCATTTCCTGCTTTCATCCAAAAGTGGAATATTTTTTGAGTCATAACAGAGTTGCTCAACACGCCCACTCCTCAACAGGAAGGCTCCTCAGCATATATAACACCTGACCTCAGTGCAGACACTCACAGAAGCCAAGGAGCAAACATGAGGTCTTTCAGTGTGTGTGTTGTGCTTATGCTGGTAGCTGTAGTTTACTGCATGCCAGTAACAGATGTTACTGTGGAAGATGACCGTTTTGCACAGGTATGTGTGTTCACATTCTCCCATCTCATATTGTCAGTAGTTTGTATGTCAGATGTGCATTTTGCTGCATTCGTACCACACATCCAAAGCACCATTAGAGACTTCTGGGAATGGAATATCTTCTTGTCTTTGTTTCTTAGAACTACCTGAAGAAATTCTTCAACTTAACAGAGGTGACTGGTCCAGCTGTGAGACGGGGGATCAGCCCTGTGACCAAGAAGCTCACTGAGATGCAGAGATTCTATGGTCTGAAGATCACTGGAACTCTGGACACTGAAACCTTGGCATTGATGAAGAAGCCTCGCTGTGGTGTTCCAGATGTCAACGTAGCCCATTACTCCACATTTGGAAACAACTTAAAATGGCAGAAGAACAGTCTCACCTACAGGTGAATGATCTGAAGAGAGAACGTGAGAGCAAGAGTAAGTGTTGTCTGTCCTCCACAATAATGTTGTTGACTATTTGTCTGTCCTACAGGATCCAGAACTACACTCCAGACATGACCAAAGCTGAGGTGGATGACGCCATAGATAAAGCGCTGCAGGTTTGGGCCAAAGTCACTCCTCTGAGATTCACAAGAATCAACAGCGGCACAGCTGACATCATGATCTCCTTTGTTCACAGTGGTGAGTACAGATTTTCAGTAAGAATAAGAATCAGTCTGCTGGTGGCTGGTATTTGAGCTATGTATTAGGTGTTGTAATGGTTGAGAAGGTTTGATTTTAATTACCTTGAACGTTGCTGCATTGTAAAGAAGTGTGCATATTAAAAGTAGATATGTCTTCAGTTCTTTTTAATCTGACACGATTATTCTCTTGTTTAACAGAACATGGGGATTTTAGCCCATTTGATGGCCCCAGCGGCACTCTAGCCCATGCTTTTGCCCCGGGTGCTGGAATCGGAGGCGATGCACATTTTGACGAAGATGAACACTTTACTGTGCGCTCCACCACAGGTGACTTGTTATCATCACTCTGCATGATATTTTATAAAATCACTGCATTGTATATTTTACACATACTGACTGACGTCATTATGTACCTTCTGCTGCAGATCCCATCCTGTTCTTGGTAGCTGCCCACGAGTTCGGACATTCTCTGGGCCTGGGTCACTCTGATGATCCTGGTGCTCTCATGTACCCTGTGTATTCGTACAGAAACCCTAAAAATTTTGTTCTGCCCCGCGATGACGTCAACGGCATCCAGTCTCTCTATGGTTTGTAGCAACTGGCTCGATCATCACTGCTTTTGCCGGACTTGTCTCTGCAGAAAAATAAGGCAGTTGTTTGGACTTTGCTGTATTGACACAGTGATCCAGGCCATTAAAATGCCTTTCAATCTGCAGGTCCGAGTCCTAGAGTAACTGGACCTACGCCACCCACCACGCCTGATGCCTGCGATCGAAAACTGGTTCTTGATGCTGTCACCACCATCAGAGGAGAGATGTTCTTCTTCAAGGGCAGGTATGGACGCTAAATGTTTCATTTCTGAAAGCTGGACTTTAGTACTGACGCTTTGTATTTGAAATTACTTCTTTTATGTGTGTTCTCAGCTTCCTCTGGCGCAACTACTATCATAGCCGGACTTCTGAGCAAGCTCTCATCACAAGCTTCTGGCCAAAAGCCCCTCTCAACATTGATGCTGCCTATGAGAGCCAAGAGTCTGACAGAGTCTTTTTCTTTAAAGGTACTGTATGTGTGTTTTTTAAATCTACCTGAGCCCCAAATCTGAGACCATTTCTGTGTTAACTTCACCAGTTCTTTTCATGTCTACAGGTCAGAATGTGTGGGCCTTCAATGGCTATGATCTAGTCCCGGGCTATCCTAAAAAACTCAGCAGCTTTGGTCTGCCAACAAAAGTGAAAAAAGTCAATGCCGCCCTCTATGATGCAAAGTCTCTCAAAACCCTTTTCTTTGTGGGCGACAATTATTACAGGTGTGTTTAGAATAGATGTTCATTTCTGGTTTCACAATGAGCCCTTCCTCACCCATACAGAGTTTAACCAGTTACTCTCTGTTCTTTCAGTTATGATGAAGCTAAAAAGACCATGGACAAGGGACCCCCCAAACGTGTTCAAAAGTCTTTTGGTGAAGTGACAGGCAGGGTCACTGCAGCTGTACAGGTCAAAGGTGAGTAGTGAAGGGATGTAAACAACAGTATCTACCTTTTCCAGTCACAGACACTTACAGTGAATCTCTGTTTTGTAGGTTTTACTTATCTCTGGAGTGGAACCTCCGTGTTTGAGTATGATCTGAGCTCTGGGCGGTTTTTCCGTGTGCTCGACAACAAGTACTTCTTGACCTGCTCTAAGTAGACTGTTTGACTGTTTTTTCCTAAATAAATGATGGTAAAGTTGTGTAAAGTCGTAAACATTGAGTAAAGATTATATAATATATAATGTTTGATATGTTATATTTTACTACATTTCTATTTATTGTATTTTGCACCTACTGGTTGTTCACTGTATAACATTGTTGATCAATGTGCAGGATTTTTTTCTCCTTATTATAATGAAAACATGTCAAGTTAATTCAGTTTACATTTTCTGCCTGTGTGTCCTATTCAAGAAATGAAACAAGGCATTCCTGGATCTGTTATACATTCTCCCCATGTACAGATAGTTGCTACAGTTTAAATAAAAGCAAGTTTGCTGTTGATTTGTTGATGTGTGAACCTTTGTCTTTGTGTTTTGTATGTTTTTTAGTTATATTGGCTTCAGTGCTGTCAACAGGTGGACATAATTATCCTACCTATTATTTGTGAATAATAAATATTTTGTAATTTCTTTAATTTAGACCTTAACACATTGTTAATCCTGGATAAAGTTATCCTGTTTTAGGGCCTTTCAGAAATGTCAAGAGAGTGTATAAACAGTTATATAAATTTATATTATCAATGAAAAATGTTAGAGCAGTGGATTCTTTTCTTTATATCAGGTCGTGATGTTCAGAAAAATAATACTTCAACTGAAAAGTACTAAAACTAAAATAATTTAAGCCTATCCCTAATCATCAACACTCTGATCTGGGTAACTCAGTTACCCGCTTAAGGAGAATGAAGAGTTCAAAAGACACTTAGATACAGAAAAAATCAGACAATCTATCATACTGACATTCAAGTGTGCCTGTGTGTGGTGGAAAAAGAATGGAGGTGTGAGGACATCTAGTGGGAATATCATGAAGTGTATGTATCTGTGTGTGTGTGTGTTCATCACATGCATCTAACCACATTATGATTAGGGTTTGGGTTTTACATTATCAAAACCCGAAGCTGGGGCTGGACTTAAGAAAACATGGGTAAAGTTAAGCAGTTAACAGTGATCGACATCCACTCACAGTGTGAGATACTGACATATTTGAGTATGAAGTGATTCTCTGACCACTTTACTATGTTAAAAAGATCAGCAAACAAGAAAACAAGCAGCAACATGTAGCTACGACCAGTACGAACATTTTAGCCAGACTTTAATACTTTTTTCAATTCATAGTCTTGCTTTTATTAGTTAAGTCAATATCTGCACTTAGAGGTATATATGAATGTATAATATTACACAACATTAGAATTATCTATAATGTTAGGAAGATGGTGGAGAGGAGAATATAGTTGGAAAAGTGGAAGCAGGTGGTTCCAGAGGCAACAAACTGTGGTGAGATAAAAATAATAATAATAAAACTGAAAACAGACTAAACAAAATTGTATCTATCTTTAATAGTAAAGGCTCATTAATTCATTCATCATCAATCTCAAGCTTTGCATGCATTTACCAGTAAGACAATGGAGTAAGGACATTTGCGGTTATGTGTGGCAACAGTTTTATGTAATAAATCATTTCAACACATGATTTTCTCACTGGAAAAGGGGAAGGATTGTCTGGTGTGCCACAGCCAACCCCCGCATGCTTCTGCTGTGATGTCTTTAGATGCCACAAAAGATCAGATGAGGAAAGACATTATTTTTAATAATATAATTTGCTTAAATGTGTAGAAAAGTAACGAGAAACACTGTTACATTATGAAGAAAGTTAAGGTGCAGAGTGTCAGCATCGTCTTTAACATCTGAAAAGATTGAGCTGAAGCTCTGGAGAAAGACCTGTAACACCAGCATGAAAAACATTGACAATATCACATCAAAGTAATACAACATGTTTTTAAATGAGCACTTTTTGTTTTCCCTCTCTACATTTATGTGCTAAATAAATACTGGTAGAAAATAACTGATGCTATAATAATAATAATAATTATTATTATTCTTGTTATTACCAATTAGGTTCTGTTTTTCTCTTGCAACACTTTTGTCCTCAGTGTCTGTGTCTCGACAGATTTACCTGAGACATCTGTTGCACAATAAAGACAGTTGTGCTCCTACCATTGTGAAATATTAGGAAACAAAAGCCACAATCAAATTTTCCACTGAAAAGAGCTGTAACATAAATAGAACATAAATACATATCTACATTAATTGTGTAATCAACAGATGCAGCACATTAGGTAAAAAATAGTCTGTGTCTGATTACAGGAACCTTCCACTGCATGTATCTGACGGCTCCAGTAAGAACCTAAAATATGTCTGTGATGATCATTTCATTTCCAGAATATCACATCGTGTGTAATGTCACCTTTTTCATGTGTTGTTTGGGGACATAGCGGAGGTATCTAAGTCAATCTTCTGCTACTGTCATCCATAATCCATAATCTTAGAGTGATTAATAAATTGCTCAACACGCCCACTCCTCAGCATATATAACACCTGACCTCAGTGCAGACACTCACAGAAGCCAAGGAGCAAACATGAAGTCTTTCAGTGTGTGTGTTGTGCTTATGCTGGCAGCTGTAGTTTACTGCATGCCAGTAACAGATGTGACTGTGGAAGATGACCGTTTTGCACAGGTATGTATATTTACTTTACTGTGAGTTTATCTAATTAAGAATTGTGATTTTTTTTGTTTATAAATTCTCCTCTACTTTCTTAGAGCTACCTGAAGAAATTCTTCAATCTGACAGAGCAAAGAGGTCCATCAGGCAGACAGGGCATCAGCCCCATGACCAAGACGCTGAGTGAGATGCAGAGATTCTTTGGTCTCCAGATCACTGGGTCGCTGGATAATGCAACGCTGGCGGTAATGAAGAAAGCTCGCTGTGGCGTTCCAGATGTCAGCAGGGCTCGTTTCTCCACATTTGGAAACAATGTCAAATGGCAGAAGAACAGTCTCACCTACAGGTGAATGATCTGAAGAGAGAACATGAGAGCAAGAGTAAGTGTTGTCCGTCCTCTGATAATGTTGTTGACTATTTGTCTGTCCCACAGGATCGAGAACTACACTCCAGACATGACCAAAGCTGAGGTGGATGACTCCATAGATAAAGCGCTGCAGGTTTGGGCCAAAGTCACTCCTCTGAGATTCACAAGAATCAGCAGCGGCACAGCTGACATCATGATCTCTTTTGTTCGCCTTGGTGAGTTCTGAAGCAAAGCTACTCGTCTACACCGAGCCACTTTGTGGTGATTTACGGCTTAAGGTTTTGTGTATCATGTTGTAACGTTGCTGTTTTTGATATGGTAGCTAATGTTTTTCTGGAAGGAGTTGTCCTGTAGAGTGTTGAAAGAGTTACAAAAGTGTTGAAACAGCTTTTTACTGCAGCTCACGCTTGTGGTTGTGATATCCCACAAAGCATCTGTTGTGCTATGAAAATACTAGCGGGTATTTGTTCTTGTTCCAATGTTGTTCACTCGCAGCACATGGTGACTCTTACCCCTTTGATGGTCGTGGTAAAACTCTTGCCCATGCCTTCTCCCCGGGTTCTGGGATTGGAGGCGATGCTCATTTTGATGACGATGAAAACTTTACTTTCCGCTCTCCAAAGGGTGAGTTCTGTGCCTCATCATATTGGACTGAATTGCTGCACAGTTTTGAGCAAATTTGATGATAATTACATATGTTCTGTGGGATGCAGGCACTGTCCTCTTCATGGTAGCTGCCCATGAGTTTGGCCACTCCCTGGGCCTGTCTCACTCAAATGATCGCAGTGCTCTCATGTACCCTGTCTACCAGTACAAAAACCCTGACACCTTTGTTCTTCCACGCGATGACATCAACGGCATCCAGTCTCTCTACGGTTAGTACTAAGAGGCTGCATCATCTCTGCCTGTTCATAGTTTGGAACATCTCTTTCACAACCTCCAGTGATGCTGCTTAACTGTTTGTTGCAGTGTGACGCAGGGCTTTCTAAATACTAACTGCTTTTGTTTAACCTCCAGGTCCAAACCCTGATAAACCCTGATCAGACGTCTTCTTCAAGGGGACTGCAGCTGAAGCGAACAAATCCTTTTTCAATCACATGAGATCTAAAACCAGTTTCATTAGATTCTTTGGCTTTCTGGTTAAGAGTAAGATGCCTGTACGTTAAATGGTTGGATTTGACAGCGCCAGCTGGCTGTTTATCCTCAGCCTTGTCTATATGCTAAGCTAAACTGAAATATGTCCTTATATAAAATGGACAGTTATGAAAGTTAGGTCACTCACCTCACTGAACTCCTAATCAGCAAAGCAATTTTTTTCCCCCAATTTGTTCCTTTAAGCATTATAGAAACTAACACAGATCTTCTGTTCAGCTGGTTTTACTGCAGGGGACGCTTCATGTTTAAGTTCCACTGGGATGTTTTTTTCTCTGTTTTAATAGCATTTTAACAGGATTGTTAACAAATTATTGAAATAAATGTCTAAATAAACACAGAAATGAATAAATATCTATTTAATGAAATTTTTGCTAAATTTATAGAATTATAAGAGGGAAATGTGCCATGTAAATCATTTTAAACTTGATTTTAAATTGCCTTAATAATCAAAGGAAGGGAAAGATTTATCACGGTGGTAGTTACACTCCATAAACTGGTCTGAGTCCTGGCTAACTGTCTGTCCTGAAACCGAACTTTGATTTGTTTTTCCTGCCTTCTATAGCAGCTGTATTCCTGGGCTGCACTGATTACAACACCTCAGTCCGCCCTGAAAACAACCCCATGGCCCCTCCCGTGCACACTTACTCACTTGTCAAGTGCAGATTAAAACTATTCCAGTATATCAATACTACACACATCAAGGTGTGGTCCTTGCTCTTCAACACTGCTGACATGCACACACTGGCAGGCCCACTTGACAACAAGTCTATTTTCTCCCAAAAACCCATTTCAATTATTGAAACACTGCTGCGTTATTCACTATGACTTCAGCAGCTTTAATAAAAACAACCACCAGGCAGTGCTCAGGAGAAAAGGGGCCTCTGTTGTCAGGAAGTCCCTGTGGATGTCTGTATTATGAGTCATGAAGATGTTTCTTCAGGAAAGTCCACTAGCATGTGAGTCACTGCTAATGCTCTGGTAACTACTAATTGTTATTGTTTGTTTCTGTGGTTAGTTTTGCATAATCACTGGATCAGGCACAGTTTCAAGCACTTTCAAAGTGTCTTGCAAATATCATCAGTCGTGGGTTTTTGAGTGTAGATATTTCTTTGGGCTTTTCTCCCTGTTGGAATACCTCATGATTCTCTCCACGATGAAGTGAAACACGATAGTTTGCTGTTTAACAGCCAGGATCCGTCCACAGCCCCCTTTCATTGGATACTGCGCCCCAAGAGTTGAACTGTCAAAGACAAGGGTTTATATGCTGCAGCTAAAAATTTTACAGTACATTATTTTAATTGCAATTATAGGCAACTGATTGTAGGGTGTAGTCTTGCCTAGCGCATCAACATGGGTTGGGCCGGTACCCATTTATCAGTGTTTTTGCCTATTTTGGTTCTCATTGCTCCATCTTCCTTCTTTGCTCGCTGCATGTCCTGATTTACTGATTTATTTTCTCACATAACAAGAAAGCACCAAATAATTAGTCAGGTCCTGACATGCCTTGAATATAACAGACAAAGTTAGTTAACTTGTGCCAAAATATAGTTTTGTTCTTTTTGAAAGTATCATCTCATGCCAAAATCTGCACTTATTAGATTTGAGTTTGCTTTTTTTATTTCTGCATTTTCAGTCTCATCTCTATAATCATCATCATCATCACCTTTATTTATAAAGCACTTTAAAACAACCACAGCTGACACAAAGTGCTGTACATTCGAAA
>JAUMHJ010000166.1:0-10389 GCA_032361105.1 Microctenopoma lineatum
GGTGAGCAGGACTCCGTAGGGCCCCGGACGTCAGTAGTATTCTGTGTCAGACTCGAGCTCTAAGCTTGTGTCTACTTCAAATGAGTCCTTCAGTTAGCTGGCAGATAAAGTTGCATACCCATTTAAAATGGCTTCTGCACTGAAATGTTTTTGTATTTTTCTTTTCTCAATAATGAAATGACCCCTCGGACAAGCTGCAAGTTTGTCTTTGCCTGTGAAAGCAGCCAGGTGCATAAACACATTAACTGTTGTTTCTCTTTTTGTTTTTGTTTACAGCAAAGGCAGGAGGTCATGTTTTTACACCTGCACCACTTCAAGGACACATGAACCTCTTCAAAGACTCAAATGCCTCAACATATAATGTGCCCCGTTTCATCTCTGGAATGATCAGTGCATGCTTACAGATTCACAAACACATACACTGAAACACACACATGCTTGTGTGCACACACACACAAACAAACACGAGTACTTCTGTGTGTGCCACAGTGCACGGACACATGGCCACACACAGACACATACAGGCATTAAATGACACACAGAAACACACCTATATACACAGACACACAAGAAACCTGTGCAGGTCCTGGTGGTCCCAGGGTTCCATTCATTCCAACCTGCCCACAATGAGAAAATGGTTAAATCTGGTCAACTACAGTAAAAATGCTGTATTTGTAACGCTGTACCAGCGGCCTGGTAGCTCAATGGGTTAAGCGGCAGACTGGGAAGCAGCAGGTCGCAGGTTCGAATGTGCTGTAAAAGTAAAGATGATTTGATTTGAAGCTGATTTAAGTCTGAAGTTCTTAGACTTGTTAATGAGGGTTCAAAGAGCAACGTAAAGTGTTTGCTATGAATTCCATGAATCAATCAAATATTAATTTATAGAGCAATATTCATACGTAACATAGTTCTTTACAACACAAACAGCAAAAATATTAAACTCAATGTTTTTACTGACTATAAATGATTAATAAAACTAATTTCATTTCATCATTCAGGTTTATCAAAGTGCAGACAAAGAACAAAGCACTAAAATATATAAGCAGTATATTTGGTCCAACTATACACCGTTAGTTTGAAATGTTTATTTAGGACTGGTAATTATTGTCGCCAGCTACGACATTCGATTTGACGGGAAGTTGATATGTTTGTTAAACTTTATTTGCTTAATTCAGACTGACTCTAGATCCAAGTTCTGGATCTAGAGAGCACACTAGTCTTTGACTATGCTCCACAAGTGGGAATTTATTGAGGAACAGACAGACTTGACTGTTAGATATTCTGGTACCACTAATGATTTATTGTTTCATTAATCAGAATCTGACAATAAAAACCCAGCTTTATTTTATGTGAATTGATATATGTTTGAATAATTTTTCACAAGAAATACATGAACAATTTTATTGTATTGTTGTGTCATTTGTTTAATCTGTCCTCCCTTCTCTAGTTTTCGAACTTGAATGAAAATTTGATCATGTTATTAGTGATGTTTATGAAAAGAAAATTATATTTCAAAGGGCTCAAAAATCCTCAAGTCCTAATTTAACAGGAAACTTTTCTTCATCCTTCAGGGAATTGTTTTTGTTCTCAGCAACCTAGAAGACCAATATAAATAAAGCTGTTAAAAAAAAAGTCTGACAAGCGGACAAATAAAATATTTAAATTGGTATTGATTTTTGTTAAGTCATAGAGTATTTCTAATTACTTTTCATGAATTTATTTATCAACGATTATAAAGAAAACACCCACTAATTCCAGTACCTTGTTCTTTCCGGTGTACGACAAGAGCATATGTTGACTTGTCTGGATCTGATGCATGTTCCTCTCTAGAAACTGAGAAGCAGAAGGAAAATATTACTTTTAACATTTAAAACTACTGCATATATGTAAACTGTATATTCCACACTTAATTTAAGATGATGTTACAAACATATAAGATTTAGCTTGATATGAAACTTGTGTCAACTGTTTTAATCACACAAACCAAACAAATCCTTTACATTAACCGACCGTTATTTCACTTATATGCCCATGTTATACAGAAATGTGTTGTATTTGGTGGGAAAGCGAAATCTTCTTGTCTTCATGTCTTTGCATGTTTACAATGTGCTTCATACAGTGACATTTAACATAATGTCCAAAACTCACTTTTACTAGTTTTGTTTTAGGAAAAGATTTCAGATAAGATTTAGACAAAGGCAGTTGATGTGTCTAATAGAGATGAGCATAAAGGATTAATGCCACAGATTCTGAAGCAACACGTGGAACGTGACAAGCTGACTCTAGTGGTGCGATGACACACAGCTTCAGATTAGAGAGAAGTTAGTTGACAAAGTTAGAGTTGGAGTAAGACTTTCGCCTGGTTAAGTACAATTATACATGACTGTCTGGACTGTGTCACCCCCCCCCACCCAAAAAAAACTGTCCCCCTTCTTCTTCTGTTTTTATTAAACCACCTTGTAGTCGATACTATAAATGTCTCACAAATTGTCTCACGTAATATCTGATGCTTTAATCATAACACGGTCAAATTTCTCTGTAATCATTACTCTTCCACTTATTTTTGGTTCTTTTATACAGAGGCTGAGGTGAAACCACGGTGCTTCTTATACAACATCAGCTTTTGAAGATGGTCATGACCCCCAGAGTAGCTTATATTTGAAAGCTGATGCAGTTTTGTTCTCATAAACAGCCTTCATGTGATCACATACACCAGATAGAAATGTGGTTTATCTCTTCTACCATTACCACACACTCCTAAAAACAGACACAGGTGCTATGAGCCACATGAAGGCTGGTGAATGCCTGGAGACAGAATTTAACATATGTTGTGTAATATGAATTAAGTCACAATAATTAATAATAAATGTGACCCTACAACCAGTAAACTACTAAACTTAAAGTAATGTTAAGTAAATGTAACATACCTCTCGCCTTCGTCTTTGCTGTGACAACAGCATACGTCACATTATTTGGATCAGCTGCATTTTCCTCGTCAAAACCTCTATTACCTGTGGCAACATGTTCAAAGTCTGAAACATATTAAGTATTAATTAATAATTTTCGCACAGACATACTTGACAAAACTGAGACAAATGTACTAAATAAACATTTAGACTAAAATGTTTAAATGTAATTAATCTACTTTTTATATTCTAATACAAATCAGTGAATGTTTATGTCAGTCATTGAAAGAAGAGCTAACCCAAGATGTTTGTGATTATTTAGATACTTTTTATATTAAACTATTTTACAATCTTTGAAACTCACCTAGCACCGACCCTGCTGTTGGCATCTCTGAAGAAAAGCAAGCAACTACACAGAGACAAAGGAACGAACATGGTGAACCTCCATAACAAAAACAAAATGCTCATGGGAAATTTCATAAACCCCATAACACATAACTATCCATCAAACTGTAACCAACTCTCTGGTTGAGTCACTGGCATCTATACAGACATGAAGAGAATGTTCAACTTCCTGTGAGAACCACACCACTGGGCCACAAATCTTTACTAACGATATCTCATATGTATAATTATGTATCTAAACATGCAGGTAAGCATATAAAGAACCTGTTAGAAATGTGTGAGTAATATCGATGACCCCTTCCTATGACCCCTCTTTGCAAGACACATGCCCAGATGTCTTTAACCAGTTTGAGCCTGTCACCTCACGGCATCTAAAAGAAATCTTTAGTCACATGAAGCCCGCATTTTCTCCTAATTATTCCAGTCCTCCTCAGCTTTTAAAGGAGGTTCTCTCGTCCTTCGCGCCCTATGTACTAGACTAAAAAAAGGTAGCTTAAACAAACTTCCAACCACTACCTTAGCGTCATGGCCTGGATTCTTCTATTTCTCTTTTATTGTCCCACAGTATATGTTCCATCTAATACCCCAGCTTTAATAATGCTGTAGTCATAAAAAACAACGTTGTCCAGCACGATTAGATATTTAGACAAAGCATAATAAGGATCAGTAACATAAAAATAACACATTCTAATTAATGGAGCAGTGCACATCAATTGTCTTAATGTATGTTTGTCGAGACTGTTCTAATCCTACAACATCAGATAATGATGCTTCCCACAGTCACTCAACACCATATTAAAACATTAAACAGATTAAACTGTTTAAAATAATAAGATTATAATTCTGCCTTTCCTAAGTGTAATTGATCATATTTTTTTGGTCATCTCAATTATTGGATTTAGAGAGAGAAATTAAAGAAATGTTAATCATTAAGGTCTGTGTCAGTTATTCGTTGATTCACTTACACACAAACTAAAAGACTTGAAATATTTCAGAATATTTTCACGATAAAAATATATATGATCAGAGTTTATTAATCACATAATAATTAAATAAAAAAAACATTTCCTTGCCAAATAGGACATTTGTGTACCTCTATATCTCCGACACTGAAATAGTCCCAGCAGCAGCACAGTCAAAAAAGAAATGGTGAAGACCACAGATGTCACAATAAGGAGATCAGGTCCAGCGTGGGGGGGACTTGGAGTCACTTGGCCAACATCATTATGAGTTGTGTTTTGAGTATTAGGAGTGCTAGAATCTCCTGAAAAATGATGATACCACACTTTAGAAAAGATTACAGAAAAAAAGAAGTAATTGCAGAATGAATATTAATATATTTGATTAGTGTTTAATGAGTAGTTTCTACAGAGCAGAATCTCTTTGGAGGCAATGATGAGTTACAGAGAACAGATTCTGATAAATTATATAAAACATGAGCAACTGTTAGTCATAATTTCAAATTTTTCATACATTTTCTAAATATATACATTTTCTAAATATATAAATATAATGAATGCCGTTGTTTAAACAGATTTATTCATTGTGACTACTGGTGTATACTATATACATACATATATTATACTACTACATATTATTACAGTGTAAAAATATCTGTGTTGGCGTGTACACATACACAATCCATCAGTCTGCGTGCGTTTGAATGATGATTTTACTTTATACAAGTCATACGGGTGCTTGGCGGGTACTTTTTATATTTATGTGTATCTCACCTCTGACAGACAACCAGCTCTCTGGTGATTCACCCTGAGATCCTGAGATGCTGCACTTGTAGAGTCCTTCATCAGACATAGAAATATTGTGAATGGTCATCTCACCTTCATATGCAACCTGAATCAAGTTGCCATTTTTATAGAAATCAGCAGGGAGTCTGGAAGATGTTCCCTGTTTTAAACAGGACAGAGTCACATTATCTCCCTCCATCACAGGCAGAGTAGAACTGTCCAGGATCACACCACTAGCTGAACGACAAAAGAAAAATCAGTAAACATGATCAAAAAACAATCACTAGGTTTTAATGTTTAATGTTGTTACGCACAAGCTCCATATTTACAGTTTTTAGCTGTAATTAACTATTTATGTAGAGTCTAACATGAATTGATTCAGCTGTTGCACATACCAGCAACAGTGATGTTGACAGCGTTGCTTTTGTCTCCCTCTTGATTTTCACAGACGTATTCTCCACTGTGTGATGCGAACGCAGGTTTAATGACTAACGATCCTGTCGATGTTTCCCGCCGAGTTGAACTGGAGGGAAGCTTCTTCACTCTCCAATCAGCTGGGCTTTGAGAGTCTGCACAACTTAATGAGATGGATTCATATTCAAAGAACTGCAGCTTGTTTGGATTGAGGTGAATAAAAGCCCCATCTGTGACATGCAAAGGAAATATAATTAGGTAAGAGACGATTTTTACCCTTTGGAATAAACATGTTGCTTGCTGAACATAAAGTATTTCATCTGGTGTTCCCTCATTGCTTTTACTGCAGAAGTAAAGGTATCTTGTAGTTTGTTTCAGTTGAATATAGGTTGAATATAGAAATGTAAACCTGAAAAGAAAACATTTGCTTGTATGTACTTAACGAATCTTAACTTACCAGCTTTCTGTAAATAGGAACCATTGTGACCATGACCAGTGAGCAGCAAGAATATATGAAACACTTTAGAAACAGAACATAACTGTATATATTAGACATACTGTACGTAGGTTTATATGTAGAGTTACATTGAGCCTGACACAAAAAAGAAAACGTGTGTCAAGTGTCTCAGCATGAAAATCTATAAATCTATATGGAAGGACAATGATCAACAAGTGAAATACCAAACCAAGACTGTGGCCTGTGTATTAGTAGTTGCACGTTCTACAAAA
Source organism: Microctenopoma lineatum (assembly GCA_032361105.1). Taxonomy (NCBI): domain Eukaryota; kingdom Metazoa; phylum Chordata; class Actinopteri; order Anabantiformes; family Anabantidae; genus Microctenopoma; species Microctenopoma lineatum. The sequence continues at coordinate 6,200 of JAUMHJ010000166.1, forward strand.
AGGAAAAATATGTGGTTGAAATTAAAATATAGTTTAAAATTGTATAAAGGCTAAAGTGTGTAAAAATATGCTGTATATACAATAGACACAATGACATTGACTCTATTAAGCTGTGCTGACTGATAAAATAACCTAATCATGTATTTACATAATTAATTAATTCAGAGTAACAGAGGAAGCAGTACTCACACAGTCTGATGTTGAACACTGTGACCTTCATATTGTCTTGATGCTGACTGAGCATCAGGTTGAGTCAAAGTAAACTTTAGTGTAAATGAAGGACTTCCTTTTCCTGTGCAGAGAAGAGGCCACGTCAATTTATAGTAGTGACTTTTTTACCCTACCTTCAGCTGCAGTGGGGTTTGAACATCCTCACAATAACATGCAGAATGGTGGTGATCAGTTTCCTTTACTTCCTCATTAACTTTGTTGGTCTCTTAATTCTACTTAGTGAGCTGATCCGGACCATAGCTGCCCCCCCATTCAAAAGTACTAAAGGCTATTAGATGTGGTTGAGGGTCAGCAGAGCATGCCACATAAAACTAATAACAGCTGGAGTTCCTAAGAGAGTTTGTGTTGTTGTGGGTGATTAGAGTCACCATGAGAACTATATAAGTTGGCAACAATTAATAACACAAGGGAACCCAGCGCACCATGTTCAGCCACAGGTCCACAAGGAAGCCTGTGCTTATGCTCCGGCACCAAGGTTTGCTGCATCTCCCCACATCAAGGTCCTCACCATGTCATGTCCATTTGTGGTCTGTATAGTCATGTATAACCATCCACGTCCCTTCTTGTCCAAATTGGGCCACTCTTTGTAAACAGATGCTTCTTCAAATAGAATAAAAAAATAGAATTTGAATAATCAATCCAGACAATGATGAAAACAAAACTAAAAGAAATATGATATGTGGTGGCTCATGATTTTAACTGACACATCATGGAAACAAATTTTTGTACAGATAATGTCCTGATGCTTTTTCTCTAGCACCACCATGTGGTCAATTCTTTTTTTATTATTATTAATAAATTAATATCAGTCCTCTCCGCCTCAACAGTGCTTTGTGTGTTGTGCTAATGCAAAAATGCTAAATTGTTTGTGTGAAAAGATTCTGTATTAAATTAAGTGTTAAGTTAGTTTATTTTTCTGATTTGGCTGCACGTTCTTTATTCACCCTTACAAACTTTTCATGTCAACTTTGCCCCGGTCCATAAAAACCCTCATAAAAAGCATCAAAATTTTAAAACTACATAGCTGTTTAAAAATTATATATAGCCTATCTGATATTAATAAATTCACTATTTATCCTGAATGTATCATTTGGACACCACAAAAATATATATTTATAGGTTTTACACCCCTCGCTTTTGATGAGAAAAAAACGTTATTACACTTCATTATGTCCTGTTTTACCTCAGACATGAAAACCTCACAGCCAAAATGATTAATATTTATTTTAGAAACGCTGCCTGCTCCCCTTTCTCAGAATAATCTTTTTTAGATTGGTTGTAACCAGAGTTTCCCTCTATGTTATCTAGATCTATGATTCAAATCACTGTTAGCTTCCTGATTGTGGAAGATCTGGTCTTGCTGCCAAAACCTCTGCACCTCAGTCACTGAAGAGGCAGTTCAGGCACCTTTTTCTTCAGAGCTAAGACAGACACATACAGCTTCTAATTTATCTGTATTTAGGTTATCCCATTACTTTGCAGGTGCAGTAGTGCACATTTTACAAGTGTACCTGCACCTGGTCCACACACACGCTCACAAACACACATGCACGCATCATACTGGAATCGCCCATACCAGATGTGTCCTTGAGCAAGACACTAAGTGCTAGCTCCTTCTAAGTCGCTATCTCCTTATATGTCGTTTTGCATAACAGCGTCTGCCAAGTAAAGTAAAAGTAGTTTAAACACAACAGCTCCTGTGTCAGTATTAAGGTCCCCTCTCCTGAACCACATTCCCATAAAAAACCTACACAGATTTATAATACAGAGTTTCAAGATTCCCTAGAACAGGGGTAGGTAACCCTGGTCATAGAGAGTCGCAAGCCTGCACCCACAGCACATTTAAGGTATTTTTACTGCTGTCAAATGTCAAAACAGTATGTGAGGGTTAATTAAAGGTCAATTGCTTATCATAACCACAAACCAGTATTAAATGCAAATAGTTTACATATTTTAACTTGTGTGTGACATACCAGATAAATAAATGATTGAAATATTTGATTTAAAAAGTCACAAATGCAGGATTTTACTAACTTGCTCAGTAGAAGTGTTGCTATTGTATAAAGTATATTTTATTCTGTAAATGATTAATGATATGACACGATTGGGAGAGTGATACAAAAAAGATTATTACTTTTCAGATAGCATTATCTAAACAGTCCAACAGGTGGTGAAAGTGAAAGAAAGACTTTAAACATGTAGTTTAATTTCTCCTGAGGTTACCTGTCTCATTGATAGATAAGAAAAGTTTGAGCTTTGAAGTGTACATATTTGTAATGATATACATAATATGTAAATATAATTTATAGCTTGTTATAAGTCCTTAATGAACTTGTTTTGCTGATAATGCTTTTGGATGTTACTGTTGCATTTTGTACAATAGTACAATCTTTGTTTCAGTTTCAGTAAGTTTTTGTAACATTTTCCAAAGTCATGTTTAATGGGTATGCTCAATAAAAACATGAAAGATACTGTTTTGTTTGAAAAAAATGGTTAAGATGATTCCGAGTTAATGTAAGTGACAAGCTGCAAATACACTGATACTCATCATTTGAATGAAAGTTCACAGACATTTCTTTCCTTCTACAAAACAGATATATTTGTCTTCTGTAAAATTGTCGCAGTTTAACATCCAGAAGTGACTCTAGCATTATTAAAGTTATTTGTAGCTTGGTTCACATAAAAACTGTGGGCAGGTTTACAGACAAAAATGTAAGAGTCACTGAACAAAATGTCTAAATTAAAATTTAAAACAAAACACATTCTTTTCTCTTCTTTTTGTTTCCTAAACCTCAGTACTTCTCTGGCCTACACCCAAGTTCTTAGGACTTTGGTCTCAGACTCTATCTGTAGATTGTAAACCCGCAGAGTATAGACCTGTAGTCAGACACATGAACAAGGTCAAAGTACTTCTTTTTATTTGGAGCCACTCTGACCTACAGCTTCATAATCGCAAGTGACATTAAGTGACACAACATTAATCTACATCAGGTATGTGCTCTGTGTTAGGTAAATGTTTTATATGGTGAGGTGGGTTTATTTTGTCTTACTAAGTAATTGATGATAAACCAATTACTGTGAAAAAAATATTCACTTCTAATTACTAAAGGTCTTACTGTCAGTTGTAAGTGAGATTAGTTTTCAAGTTGCACAAGGTGCAAAGATTTATGTTAGCGGACTCAAATAAACCTGGTAGGAAGGGTGTTAACTTAAAAGGTGGATTTAATGAGATGGAAAGAATATGAATAAAGAGAACTAAAAATCACAGCCTGCTCTACTTTTTACAATAACATTTCAACTACTTTAAAACAAGTCCTGTTACTACTAAACAGTAAAAAAGGATAAACAAGTCTCTGTCTATATATATGCTGGTATTGGACTAGAGGGTTATCTGGTTAGACAGAGAGCAGTCAACTATGATTAGCAACACATGCCTAAGTCACAAGTCAAACTAATTTGTTCATTGAACTTGTACAAATATTGACTTATTTATTAATGTTCATGGTTTTAGAATGAAGTTTAACAATTATATATACTGTAAGTTTCAGATGCCATTTTTTTCGAGTAATTGTATCTCAGATTTTACGGTAACCGAATGGTAATTGCTAGTGTCTTCTCTTTGTAAGTCGCTTTGTATAAAAGTGTCGGCCAAGTAAAGTAAAGTAAAGTATTATGTATAGATCAGATAAGATTCAACTTTATAGTCATTACACATGTACAAGTACAAGGCAACGAAATGCAGTACAAGGCAACGATATACAGGACTCCTGGATGGTTTGTCAAAATATTTGATGTCCTTTCAAATATCTAATATTTTCAGCAGGTATTTCACTACTCTGTAGTCCTCCTACTTATAGATTCTTGTGCAGGTATTATTTTTTGAGCAAAGGGTGATGTCACTATTATGTTGTCTTTTTTCATTATCATTTCAAACAGTAACAGCATCAGCTGGTAAAGAT
>JAUMHJ010000167.1:0-10372 GCA_032361105.1 Microctenopoma lineatum
GAGAATTCAGAGAGAAACTCAGAGTACGGGGCAGGAGGACGGTAAACAATAACAAATAGAACTGGTTTTTGATTTTTTCAACCCAACCAGGTAGTGAAAGTAGGATTAGACCCATTTCTGGGATTACTTAATTCAAACTGGATCTGTTCCACTCATGCTGTATGTGTACACTAGTTCTTAAAAGCTGTCTCTAATGTGGACATCCAACATTCTTAGCATAATGCCTGCTACTTCTGATTTTCAGCTTCATATAGAGTCAAATCCCAACATAAGTCATCTTAACACGTGTAGTTACACTTGCAGTGTAAGACCTCACACAGACTATATAAATATACACAATATTTAATGGAAACTCAACAGTCCTAACTGAGCAAGCACTGAATGTCAATGAATGACCACAATCTCTTCCTAAAGCCGTCCTAGTTCTTTTCTTGTTTTGCATGTAACCACAGCAGACTGGAACCTGGCGTATACTATACATATGAAGTAGTCCCTAATAAACAATCATCTAGCTGAGACAGTGTCAGAAAGGTTGTTGTTTTGGAACGTGGTTTGGGTTTGCAACATGTTGCAGTGATCAGTCATTTCTGATTCACGGCACATTTAACACAGTGTAGCTGCAGATTGTTTTCCTGACTCCATCATGTACTGTGATCTGTAACACTACAGTATAGTCAATCCTAAACTATATCTAGTGTCAGAAATGAGGGTTAAGGGGCGGACCCAAGGGCACACAGACACGGAGAAGAAAGGACAAACTATTTGATTATGAAAAACACAGAAATATACAAACTAAGGAACACTCCAATGGAGGATAAGTAAATGCACATATACAGACACAAGAACTAAACTAACTAAAGGTCACTCCTAAGGAGGTAGTAAATAGACAGTGGTTAATTAAACACATAAAAACAGGTCAAATGAAACATAGAACTCAAAGACCAACCAATGTGACTGACAGGACTAGAAAACTAAACTCGAAAATACAAATCTAACCAGGAGTGTAACAAACAGACATAACAAATCCAATAACCACGTAAGCAGAGGGAAAGGCAGGGAGAAAGAGGAGAGTGTAGACAATTTCAAACAAATTAAGATGAGAGACAAGACAAAAACAAACCAGGTAGAAAACTCAACAGGGCAGAGCAGAGCAGAGCAGGGCAGAGCAGAGCAGAGCAGAGAAGGGCAGAGCAGAGCAGGGAAGTGGAAACAGCTGAGGACAAAGACAGGGAGTGGGGGTGTGGCCAGGAGAGCACAAAGAGGACAGAGAGAGAGAAAGAGGGAGAGAGAGATGACAGGGAGAAACACACATAACACGCACAATCAAAACAAGACCTGAGACTAGACCATGACATCTAGACAATGTCCCACGGTTGTCTTATAGCTGTTTACTGTGCAGAGTTAAAAGCAGATGGTTTCCAGATTAAAGGCCAGATGATGAGTTTGGTAGTAGTTCGGTTTAGTATCCAAAGGTCAGATCTGGGTTTTGCATCCCATAGTGATTGGAAAACCACTCTCTCCTACTCTCTCCTTGTCTTTTCTGCATCCCTATTTCTAATCTGCAGTCCACAGTGAGGGTGGCTGGCACCCAGTCCGAACCCTCATGCTTTGGGGAAGTGTAAATAGAGGGTACAGTGTTGTCTTAGAGTCAGTTAGCTCTGGGCTACAACCTGAGGCCAATCTTGTTAGCTATAATCATTCTCATTATGTCAGACTGTCCCCATTAATGTCCATCACTGTGGCTTTTTGTAGCTTCTGTTTGCTGCTTGTCCGTGACTGTAGTGACCTGCAGACACTATCACTGGAAGTAACCGATGGATGTTTTGGAAGTATGCCTTGTAAAAATTATTTCATCTAGCATCTCTTTTTTGGAATAATAAGGCACCCAGAAACAATCATGAAACAAAACACGATGTTTATCTAAATTAACTCAAGTTTTGACAATTACATATCTCTCCAAGACAGACACAGTTATAATTTCAGTGTGAGGCATTTTCTTGTCTTATCTATTTTATACTAAGCGACTTTAAAGTGAGTTTCATCAGAGAGATCAGTGAGGAGATCACAAACTATGATATATATTAGCCAATTTCACATCAAGAAAAATTGTGATTATTGAATTATAGTTGCTTTCAGTTATATTTATGCATTATACTTTTTTGATAATTATTTAATACACTGGCATTTAGCTTCTGAAGCGATACGGTACCTAATGTTTACAGAAAGTGTACGACCCGTGACGTCACCGCAACGCCTCCAATCAAACCGTGTGTTTCGTGAACGTGCAGCCATCCCAGGTGGTCTAGCCCACTTGTTCACGCGACTGTATCTCTTACAGTGCTGGAACCTGGAGGGCGGGAACGGTGGGATGCAGCCGAGGCAAGAGGGAGGCAGGGATACAGTAGAGAGAGAGAGTGAGTCTGCCAATACAGATTTATCTCTTCTGCTCTAATTCACTGACAACATATCGGTACACGTCGATAGCTGCTTCCTCTCCCTCGCTCCCTCTCCCTCTCTCTCTCTCTTCTTGTCTCCTTTCACTCTCTACCGCACACACACACACACACACAGACGCGCCGTCAGCCTCGCATGCGTCCCTCCTCGCGCCAGCGAGTGGCCGCCTGGCTGCTCGCGCTGCCGCTGGGGAGAGGTGGAGAGGAGTGCGCGCGCCGCGGCCGCCTGGAGATGATCTCGTTCTGGCTGCTGTGCTGGAAGCTGTTGGTAGGTACATGAGCACGTCGACAGGCACATGTCAGCGGCGTCTTTCTCAATGCGCAGCGACACTTGTCCCCGCGGCCTCGTCCTCGTGCGCCGGAGGTTTTTGGGGGGGCGTTCAAGGGTGGGTGCGTGTTTGGCCGTAGCTTAGCTGCAGCTACATCATGTAAGCCCGGTTTTCTTGGCTTGCGCGTGGCTCTTATGTGTCACGATGTTTGGTTCTCTGCCTGCTTTTAGGATGCTCTCTTACATAACACGCAGCTCAGTGGTCCTCTGCTAGGAACAAATAATGCGGCGTCATTAGCGTGTACCTACAATGAGTCACACAGAATCAATCTGTCAGTGACTAGAAACCACAATAGAAGAGACTGGAGCGACTGTTGAGTGATTACTGGTGTTTAAGGCTGCTCAACCATCACTCCTTCCTTCTGGTGCAGTGATTACATACTTACTAAAGTGTTGGCTCATCAATCACCATCATCCTTCATTTGTGGATCTATGAATAAACCCCCCCTCTCTTGCTCTCTCTCTCGCTCTCTCTCTCACGCGCACACACACGCACACACAGTGTGTCTGGCTAAATGATTTTGCCTACAATTGATGGGGGTGCATTGCAGAACCTATTAGGGTCCACCAATAATCTGAGAGGTTGTGCTTCACATCCAGGCAGTGATCAGACATGTGGATTAGATCTGACAGCTGCTGTGCAACTAATAACTCCCCCACTCCATCCCACCCCATGTGTTGTCTCTGAACTACTTCATTCGCACTCTACGGAGAATGAAGTAATCAAACAGCTGCAACATTGTTGTGAGCATGTGAATAGGTGATGTTCTCCGGTCTGTCACGTGTACAGCAGAACATTTTTTTTACTTCATTTGATCTCAGGTTTAATAAAGAAGCCTGATGGTGCTGTCCATAAATGGAGGTGTTGCAAACTGCAGAATACTGTCAGCAAAGCTGCAGTGCAGGTTGTTAGACATGAGAACAATTATCATTCCACTCCTTCAGGGGCACATCCAGCTATTCAAGGTTACATGAGAGGCAGACAGATGTTGACAGCTGTTAGGCAACAGCTGCACTGTGTAGCATGCCTAAATGAAATCTGAGCTAATGCATCCATGGGCTAGTTCTTAATTTGTTCTTTGCTTGTGTGGCAAATGGCCAGATATACCTATCACAGGCTGGGATCAGATTAGCTTTAGCTGCCACATACTTCCCAAATCTCTGCCGTGGCAGCATGACCACAAGTAGATTAATAGGTAATGTTAGGCTAGAAAGACATTAATGGCAGAATCCCACGGTTAGTGCATGTCAGCTGTGTCATGGCTCACAGCACATATAAGTAATGTTACTACTTACTCGAGCTTTTCCTGCCATGACAAGTCAAAACGTGTGCTGGGGTTCTGATCGTTCGCAGTTTGTCCTTGTAAAGCCAGACGACACAGCTACTGTCTGTGCTGCAGCTTAGTGTCAAAAACAGCGAAGAGCATTGATTAGGCCTGACAGATACGACCAGTGCTGTAGAGCAGGGTCACGCCAAAATTAATTTCCCTTTCATCTGAGTGAGGACTGGGGGAGGAGGGGGGCAGCGAGGAATGCTGTCAGGAATTGATCCTGTTTGTTCACCACAGGGTTCAGTGTGACTGAACGTTCTCCACTGACATCCCCTGACTCACTAGTGTGCAGCTTATATGAGTCCAGCATTGTGAGGTTCTCCATGCCCAGACACCAAAGCTTATCTGTTCAGACACTTGCAGGGTTGGGTAGTAACCCAGTACAGTGATTGATTCCTTTTAGTGAAGGGGATTCCAATGTGGTAATATTTGGAATGAAGAAAGATTGAGACTAATCAGTATGATTATGTCATTCTCAGCTAGCCTTAGAAAGAGATTTAGGGAATGCAAGTTTATTGTTCGTATACAGTACATCTACTACCCAAACTACAACCACAGGAAACAAGATGAAAACTGAAGTCTACTTTAAAGTCAGCTTGAGCTTCCATAGCTGCCTCTGCAATGCTACTGCTTGAGTGTTAAATACAAAGGTTTAAGTGCTCTTGATAAAAGAGGCAGCTCAGTAATAAAAGCTATACACTGAGTAATGTACACACTGTAAGTTGTTTGGAAAACAACTGATGCTCAAAACGCTTCTGGAGAAGGATGGGGATTCCAGAAGTCCTACCCCTACCAGCCCTCAATGTTGTATTACGCTGCTGGAGTTTCAGTGCTGATGTAACTATGGATAGATTTCTAATCAATAGTTTGCAGAACTTTAGGACAGCACAATACAATTCTGAGAAAAACCCTGGTGCTTATTAGTTTGTCCATCTAGAAACCACTTAGGTTCTGAATATAAAAATACAGTCTTCAAAGGCTGTGCATGGAGAAAGCAGACAGCAGTTGCAGTGTTATGGGAACCACTGTGTTAACACATGTTCATGAGTATGAATGCATGTCAGTGATGATGATATTTGTGGGTACACTGAAGCTTTAAAGTAGACGAGAACCTGTGCAGTGTAATTTGTGTTTAATTGTGGAGCTTTTTCCACACATTGTGACTTAACTGACTGAGAGAACTGACTTCAACAGCTTGCCTCCATCTGCATCTATACTAAGTGTTACCATAGCAACACCTCCTGTCTGTCACTAGCACATGCCTGGAACGACAGACCATAATAATCTGCTAACCCACTCACAACCAACGCAGGGCCACCATGGTAACAATATGAAAAGCTTGAGTTGAGCTCACTCCGCTGTGTGCATAGATATGTGTACATGCACGTATGTCCACGTGTGTTTATATGTGTCCACTATCATGCCGTCAATGCATCTTGTTAACTTTGTTTCTTCTCTCTCTCATAGTTGTGCTTTGTGCTCTCTTTCTCTTTCTCACTGTTCTTTTCTCTCTCCTCTGTCCACTAACCCCAACCGGTCGAGGCAGATGGCCGCCCACCCTGAGTCTGGTTCTGCTGGAGGTTTCTTCCGTTAAAGGGAGATTTTCCTCTCCACTGTCTTCTAGTGCTGCTCAAGTGGTACTGTTGGGTTTTCTGTATAGTTCTGTATATATTTATATATTTGTAAACCTGCTGTGTAATGTGCCTTGAGATTTGGCACTGAACTGAACATTAATTGTGCTTCTTTAACCGTGTAACTGTAAACCATTGTTCAGGGAAAACATTTGTATTAACTTAATATAGATCAAATAAGAACTTTCTATTTTTAAACATGAGTTGTTCTGACTTGGAAAAGACGTCAAGTCAGAACAACTAGAAACGTTTTGTTCACTCTGTTCAACTGGATGCATCTGAACATTATTTAATGTACTTCTTACACTTCACTCAACTCTATGTGTATATTACCCATCATGCATTGTTAAGAGTTCACAGACCTTTGGTGGAAATTTGCTTTGTATTTAGTATAAATAAAAGAAATGACTGCATTACATATTAGTGCACATTAATCTCTGTCCAGACTCATAGGTTAATGACTTTATGCATAAATTAAGCAGATGTTTCTCCCAGACATTCAAGGCATTTTTGAGGTCATGATGACCTTGATCTTTGACCAACAAAATCTAATCAGTTCATTCCTTGACCCCTAAATCATCTCATGCTTAACAACAATTGGATGAATATGAAGTGACTGTGACCTATGACCTCCACCTAAATCTAAATAGTTCATCACTCAGTCTAACTGGACAGTCCTCCAAATGTTCCATTATATATCATGTTGACAAGAATTGCACAGATGGATGACACAACCTTCAAACTTAATGTCTCCAGCTCTGGCTATAGCCAGTACAGTAAAGTAGTGATTATACAAGCATGACCCAAAAAATGCTATGATGCTGCTTAGGGGGTAACTGCAGAATTGAGTGAGTGATAAATGATATACTATACCACTATTAATCATTATGAATCTAAAATTAGATGTATGTAATACATATGTATTTGTTGGATTTAATGCCACATAAGAATTCAAAACTGTAAAAATAAAAAATAAAAATATGATCAATGCTTCATGTAGTATAACAATATGATAGTCATGATAGTATGTCATTGTGAGATTCCAAGTCAAAAATCCATTAGAGTAGGACTGTGAGTTAATTAACTATATTAATCTAATTACATGCTCTGTGTTTAATTAACCTAAATGGATAGCATTTCACTTTTGCAGTGAAAGTAAAATATTTAAATTTAAATACATTTTGGCAGATGAGAGAGTTAAAAACTAGAAATGAACTTAAACTTAATGTTAACTGAACTCGAGGTTTGTGTAACACTTGCTCAAGTAAAACATTCCTTCATTTTCTTCAGAATTCTCAATACTTTAATAAATGAAAGCTTTCACATTTATCAAATTAATTGTGTCTTTATAGCATCATTGGGCACTTTAAAATGTAAACAATATGTATTTGGATTTTATTATAATATTTTTTACAAGTTTTTATTAACACACAACAGTCTATAATGTGTTATAGTGTTTATAGTATAACTGTATGTTTCCATAGAGAGCGACAACTGGTCTAAGGAGGACAACACCAGAGTTAACCGACGGTAACCACGACAACGATAACCCTGTGGACGACTCCTCCACTCCTCCACATCCAACGCATCCAGTTGCCATGGAGATCAGCTCATCACCACCACTAACAAACCTGGAAAGAAACAACTTATTTAGCTGCCAAAGCCAGAAAGTGGAGAAACTCCAGTACCCAGAAGTCCACGGGGTGGAAGGAGAAGATGCAGAGGAAGAAAATGGAAAAAGAGATGAGGAAGAAGATGAGTGTGACTACCTTGTGTTTGAAATAGGAGAGCAGAAGGGAAACAAGAGAGGGGATGATAGTAAAAAACAAGATGCAGAGAAAGGAGGAGAGGATGAAGGAGTTGGAGGAAGAGGAGAAACAGAGGGACAGAGAGGAGAAATAGGGGTATTGGAAGAGAAAGAACAAATACATCCAGACAAGGAAGATAGAGGAAATGTAGAGGGAGAAGATGGATGTAAAGTGGAAACAGGGAGTGATGATTGGGGGAGGAGAGAACTAGAGGGGGCAGATGAAGAGAGGGAGAAAACGGCAGGGAAAGATGGAGAAAGTGGAGAAGCAGAGAGAGAAGAAAAGGGAGACACACATACAGAAGATGAATGGAGGGGAGAGGCAGTGGGAGAGAAGAAAGAAGATGCTTTGTCAGAGCTTCTCTGCATCTCTGACAGTCCTCCGTGTCCTGCATCATCAGAATCTCTGACTGTCACCTCGGATCCACCAGAGCAGTCATCTGCAGCCACGTGGCAGGACACCTGGGTTCACAACCTTGGCAACAGAGATGATCTTAGCGACGGTCACCTTAGCGACTGCCTCCAGGCCGAGCTGGCTATAGTGTACTCGGACAGCGACGCTGGAGAGGACCAGTGGGCCGCCTTTCCTACCGCTGATGTCATCAACCAGGAGGAGGCAGGTGGAGGGATCCATGATGGAGAGGAGAGACGAGTGGGAGATGCGGAGAAACAAGACAATGAGTACGAGGCAGAGGTGGAGACGGGCAGAGGGGAGGAGCAGGAGGAGAGCGGAGGCAGGGTTGGTGATGAAGAGCAGATGAGAACAAGGAGAGATCTTTTCCTGCGCTCACCTTCTCTCAGTTCCACAGCCAGCTCCACAGACCCTGACAGGAGGGTAAGACCTTTCCTATGGAAAACATCTCCCAGTCACCTGCTGTACGTGGTCAGCCGTTTAACCCTGAACTTCATATTTCCTGCTTCAGCTTCCCGCAGATTTCTGTGTAAACCAGGAGACCCACAGTGAAAACGTCTCCACTGAGCATGTAGACTTTCTGTTGGCCCGCCAGCAGTGGAAGAAGATGGAGGAGGAGGTCAAAGGTCAGCCCATCCCTAAACCGGGGCTCCTTCCTCAGGCTAGCTTCCAGGGCACGCACACGTCTCTGTACCCCCCCACTCGCAGCCCACGACTCAAACACAGGTAGGAGGTACTCACAGTTTGATCCTTTTTATTCACAACGAGCAATTATTTCCACCTTAGTTGTTTCTTCATACTGTTGAAGATCTTTGGTCTGAGGTTGAGTTGACATGTTTCATTTTGTGTGCTTCTTTAAAAGAGGAAGTGATTAGTTGATCAACACAAAATCATCAGGCAAATCCAGTAGGGAACCTCCAAATATTCTTAAATGTGACTGCAAAGCAAACATCTTTACTTTTTGAAACTATTTGACATCATTTTCTTCCAATGTATATACTGTAGCTTTTACCTTTAGCTTAACTAAGCCTAAGCTGCGATTCCCCGTGTCCTTTCAAAGGGAGATCCATGCATCAGAGTCCAGGGAGCCCCCCCTTAGCTCCACCATGTCTCCTAGTTCAGAGGACTCTGGCCTTGATGACTCACTGTACCGCAGCCCCTTGGAGGAGCCAGAGACTGCTGTGGAAAGAGAGATCCGACTGACACTGGAACGAGAGGAAAGGCACCGCAGGGAGAGGGGCATCATTTCACATGGCCTGGCTATACCCAGGTAAAAAAATGAAAGCACTGTATCAAATGATTTATGGTACTCTTCAGGTTTGTTACATTGCAAAACATGTGAAAAAACATTGTGCACAAATCACTAGAGGAATGTGGGGCTGGAGCAGCTTCAGAAGAGGAATGTGTAGAGTTGTCAGTTCACCACAGGAACTGAATCTCAGTGGAGGAACAAATGGCAGAGAATTGAATCTGGCCCCGTCTCAAAGATATGGAACATGACACATTTCATATATATATACATCATCAAAACTACAGAAGCCCTGACCAGATATGATACAGGCACTGTTTCAAAGTTTGTGGTCACTTAAAAATGCCCCTGTCAGATAAGCTTTTTATTAGCACAATGCTTTTCTAATGATCAAGCAGCCTATTAAATGGAAACACTTCTCAGGTCTGTAATTGAAACATGTATGATAATCCCAACCCTCCCCTTTTTTGTTCTATTTTCCAGACCATCCACCCTACACACAGGACGATCTCCACCCCGACCTCCAGCTTGCCGCACCCCTACTCTGTCCATCTCGCCTTCCCCGTCCAGCTCCTCTTCCCTTCCCCGATCTGTCTACCATGAAATGACAGCCAATAACGTCATCATCCTGGAGCCTGACTCCTCCGGCTCTGCCTCCAGGAACCATCTGCTGTCCTCTGCAATCGGGGGTCTCTCTCCTTGGCCGACAAGCCTGGATGCAATGCCCTCCGCCAACGTCATCGTCGTTGAGACGTCCAATCTGATCATTCGCAGCGCTTCTGAGTTCTGCCTCAGCACGCCCCCGCTGACCGCAGAAACACAGGAGAGCACCTTCTCATCCAATCCATTCTTTAAGCTGCGCTCCCTCAGCAGCCAGTCGCTGGTCGAGCAGGAGATCAGGATGGTGAGGCAGCGGGAGGAGGAGTGGAGGAGGCAGAGGGAGGAGATGTGGAGGAGGAGAAGAGAGGAGGAATGGAGGAGAGGAAGAGAGCAGTATGATACTGTGCTGGTGTCTCCAAGCTTGAGTGATAACATCAGTTACAATGGTAAGTCATTTGGTAAGTCAAGTCTTAATGTCAGAAACAAATTCAATTCAATTCAATTCAATTTTATTTATATAGCGCCATTTTACAACAGAAGTTATCTCAAGGCACTTTACAG
>JAUMHJ010000168.1:0-10358 GCA_032361105.1 Microctenopoma lineatum
GAAAATTGAAGATCAAGTAGCGTTTGGCGATCATACACCCTTAGAGAGCTTATATCTACTATAAAACTCAATACAAAAAGACATAATAAACACAGCATAGGCAGTGACAGACGGCAGGCCGCACACACTGGCGCCATCTTGTCGACCAATGTGTCTCTGTTAGAGGAGCCCAGAGAACCTTTAGAAGTGTTGCTCTTAGAAAAGGTATAGTGGCTGCTGGAGAAACTAGTCCTGCTGATATCAATGCTCTCTGGTTGCTTCTGGTGGACGGTCACTATTTTGGCATGAAGCCTGTCATTGCACTATTTTATGCCTGTTTCTGCAGGTTTGTAGCGGTTATATTGTGAACAGATAAATAGTCAGACATCCCTGATGCAGCACATGAGGACAGCGTGTGGTAAAGTAAATGACTGATACATGGACTCTGTGTCAGGGGCAATTAATAATCCTGAATAGGTATGAAAGTTTCTGCTGTTGTGAAACCTGCAGAAATATGAACTGCAGTAACCATGTTCAAATGTAGCAGGAAGTTCTACACACAGCTGGAAGCTACAAACTACATTTTAAAGATTTGGTAATGTTTGGAAATACTTAGTGACCGTCAGTACGACGCACCTTGTGCTACAGCTAAATGACCGCAGGGCTGCTTTAACACTTTAAATTAGAAGTCCTACAGTAAGTAGTGATAGGAACTTCGTGCTCTTTGCAAATATTCAGGTCTTTTGGTTCAGAGCCCTTAGAAGAGTGGTCTTTTATATAGTGTTTTTATAAACGTCTTATCTCATTTATCTTATATCTTCTTAGCATCGTAATCAAACCTTTAACTGAAAAACTGAACACGCGACCACAGCAAAGAAATCAAATAAATAAAGATTTAACATTATGACTCTATATGCAGTAAATAGGTTGACATTCAGAAACGTTGCTAATAATACATTTTTACACTCAAACTCTGTCAGGGAATGCATTTTTAATTTATCTTTCCTGTTTGGGCCAATTGTGACCCGATGAATGTAAAAACAAAGAATTATCATTTTACCTGATGTAGTTTCTGAGAAAAAATATCTTCACATGAGATAATTGTTTTAAATTGAAATCATTAAATTAACACATTTTAAATTTGGATAAAAAAACTATGAAGTCATAACTGAGTAATGATGTGCAAAAGTCAACATTTGTCCAACAACTCTTGTGTTAAGTGTAAGTGTTTAAGTGTCTCTTTAAGCAGTGGCTCATGAAGTGCTGCGGCATGTGACGAATAAAATTTGAATCTGAAGATGTTTGTCTGTAATAAAGCACAAACAGTAAAGGTATAATGTCCTCGTAGGTGGACATCAGGACCTGGGAGAGCTGAATTCTAAATGATGTGATGTCCGCATATGCGGACGCCAGGTCTTTAATTAGGCTCGGTGTACCTGGCCTTTTCGTCTACAGTGTCCTCAGAGCGTTTGTCCCCTTCTTCTTTCACCTGTCTATGCAGGTGATTGTCCAATTAAAGTCCCGCCCCCGCCTGCATGGATTTTCAGCACGGTGATCGGCGCGCAGTGCATGCCGGTTAGATTAGTGTACGATTTAGACCGACTTGCTCTGACGTGGTGCGGCCGCAGGTTTCGGAGCAGGTTGCTCGCCACCGGCTGTAAAACCTCAGTGCATGACGGGAAACGCCTGCTCTCACCTGATCTGATTGGTTCAGAGGTCGGATCCACAACAGGACGTTCAGTAGAAACGTTTCCTCTTTTATTTCCTTTGACATATTTATACTCAATAGTCTGATTTTTCACTTGAAGGAGATCGATTCTATTACAGAATAAATGCTGTGATTGATCAGAAAAAAACTAGACTGTAAAGTCACAGATCACTAACATGACATCTGCACAGATGTTTCAATCCTGACAGTCTGGTTATGAGACAGATCAATAATCAAATGTCTTTTGTTTCTATGGACTGATTGATGTTTGTATTTGTAGTTTAATCCTCAAACTGACACGACGACCGCGTTTCTTTACCATTTACTGTGTTTCATGTGGATGCTAAACCATCTTCTGTAGCTTTTTAACAACAGTCAGTAGAAAACACTTTTTTATTTAATCTGTAGCCGATCTAACGGGATGTGAGGAGCTCGGACAGGAAACATTAGACAGGAAACATTAGAAACTGACTTCATAGCGGACTTTCGGTCACTCCTCCTCCTCCCGCGCCCGCTACCGCTCAGGCGCAGTTCATCCCAAACAAACCCAGCGATTCATAACAGGACTCGTTCGTGAAGGATCAATCGCTGATATAAGGTTATGGCCGGAATACTTCTGCTGCTCCCGATCTTCGTGTTGCTGTTACAGTTTGACCGGACGTCTTCATCTCACGGTGAGTGATGAACTCTAAGTTACCGGTAACTTCAGAAACTTCACACGCAGTTGCTGAAGTTACCGGTAACTTTGTTCACAGTGAAAGTTACACGGTAAATTTGCTCACACACTCATTCCCTTCATTTTAAGTCGAGTTAAAGTAATAAAGCGCAGAGATTTAAATCTGTAACCAGGTATTTTAATGAGTGCTACAACCCGTAGCTTTAGCTAGCGCTAGCATGAGTCAGCAGAAATTGAGGCCTCTGCGGCTTTAAAACCAAGAAAAATGACTAAAAGCTGCTGCTGTTTCACTGTAACTCACAAGAACTGCTCCTCTGGTCAATAAGGACACGTTAACGGCAATGGTTGTGGTTTTAAATGAACCAAAGGTGGTTTCGTGTGTGTTGTTTGCTGACAGTGAAAAGGTTTCACTGAGCGTTTGCACCTTGTTGAGCTCCTGTGTGACTGGATCAGTCTGTACAATGTGTTTCTAACAATGTTTTTATTCTATTGTGTTGTTTTTTCATCAGGTGAGAAGAACGTCACCGCTCATGAGGGGGAAAACGCTGCTCTTCAGTGTGAAACTCGTGGAAACATGACCGTGTTGTCTGTCAATGTGAAACAACCCGAGCACAACCACTACGTCTACTATCAGACAGACACCAGAGCCTTCGATGAGCGGGACCAGGAGCCCCGCTTCAGGGGCCGAGTGAGGCTGGAACAGAATGTGACCTGTACCCAGTCCAAGTGCAGCTTCTCCGTAGTGATCGCAGAGGTGAGCGCAGGCGACGCCGGCAGCTACACATGCTGGTTCAGAGACAGCGAAGGAAGGACCTTGACAGACTCCTTATCACTCACTGTCACCGACACGGGTGAGCACATCTCTGGGTGATCTGTTTTCACTGTTGTAGGTGTAACAACGTGCCGTGGAGGTCTGTGGCTGCTGGGGGTTTGGTGTCTGTCCATGAAAACACAGGAGAATCTAAGAATGACTCTGAGTTCGTTTACCATTTGACGGTAATGAAGCTACTGGTGATAGAAGTGGTTATTGTTGGCAAAATGACAGTTAAATTCAAACACATTGTCAGATCCATCCAAACTCATAGTGAGACCACACTGTCACAACATTATGTTGAGTTACACAATACGAAGCGTCTTCTAATATCACTGGTCCTACATGGGGCAAAACATCATTTTTCACTTAGTAAACATGTGGTTCACCAAGTTTAAACAGCTGATTTTGAGTTTCAACTAAACTAAATCAAAAGAATAACATATCAGTAACCATGACAACAGTTAAATAACAGGCAAGTGAATTCATATTTAAGTCATTTATTTTATTTATGTATTTTGAATCTTCATCATCATGGATTAAATAAAAAAAAAAGGCTGTGACTGATGTATAATCATGGAAAGCAGGATGTGCGAGGTTTGTTTCTGCATCCTGAGATCTGTATCATTAATGTTCTAACTCTGTGAAGTTTGGTTTTGGAGGCGCGTTAATAAAAGTCTCTGCTGTAGTATGCTGATAGCATCGCTCACTTATCGATGGAATGGGTTGCAGAAAATCTTGTGCGCTAACAAACTGAGCAGCCAGTCTCACGCTAGTCGTCCGGTTACCTTCGAGTAAATGAGAGGTGTTAGATGGAAGCTTCAATCCATGTACTGATCATTCAGACCTATTTATAAGAACAAAGGATAAAGTGAACATTCAGCCTTCTTCAGCAACAAATTACACATGTTGCTGGACAACACATCCAGTCTAATCCACAAAACTGTGAGATAACAACCATTTATTTACTGTTAGAAAGGCAGACGAGCGACATGTGGGCCATAATGTCCTCACCGATGAGCCCCGTGCTCAGAGAAACTAAAGAAAATGACTTGTACTGAGTTTTTTTTTTATCACGTGTAGACAGCAGGGATATGTCCCTGAGTTAGTTCTCTTCCTCCACAGCAGCTAGGACACTGACGTCACCTCTCTGCCTCTCATACATGTGCTTGCTTCCAAAGGACGAGTTTGCTCTTTGTTCTGTACAAATGTCACACGAGTGTCCAGATCTGTCATCCCCACAGTGAACGTGCACAGCACCCACAGCTTTGAGCCTAAACGGTGTTGCACTGTGAACCCCCAGAACAGCTCGAGCCTCGGTTAGCTGAGCCAAACTTCACTTTAAATGTAGGTGGAGGCAGCTCCTGATTCTTCAGCTGCGCTGTCGTTCCTCCTTTGTCACCTCTCACTCGTCTTCTCTGTTTCTCCCAGCAGCGAGTGCCAAAGAGGACCAAGAGGACCACGTGTCATCACCACATGCAATCAGTGATATAACGTGGAAAGCGTTGCTGGGGATTTGTGTGGTGGTGGCGGCGGCTGGGCTCGTTGCTCTGATCGTGTGGATTTTTATCAACACAAAGGTTATGGCAAGAGGTAAAACGTCGAAACCTCCAGGTCCAGCTCCTTGTTGTTGTTGTTGGTCCCCACCAGTCTGACATCTTCACCTGTTGCTCCTCACAGAAAACGCTGTCGTGGAGAAATGCAAAACGTGGTGGAGACAGGTACGAGGTGAAAACAACGAGCAGCATCGGAGGACACCACCAGGTGTGGGAGGTAAATACCTTCTTTTATCCATCACCATTTAAATGAATACCGTATCTACTTTGTCTGTTCACTCTGCTGTTGTTGTTTTTTCTAGGTCCAGAAACCGACATGCTGAACAGCGTCAACATTATAGATGATTATGTCGTTCTTTATCTGAATTCACAAGACACGACCTATGACTTGAATTAAGTAATTAAAAGAAGAGGGAAGCAAATGGCAATAACAGGGATGGGCAGGTGGTAAACAAACGTTTATTCCCATAGTGATACAAATATGTTTTTATAATGATGACAGACAGAGATGTTGCTGTTATGTAGTCAGTGTGTAGTGGTGGAGCCTACTTGGCTGATAATAATAATAATAATTAGTATAACTTCATTTAAACAATACATATATTATTACTATAATAGGAGCTCTTAGTCAGGATTTATTAGACTGAGTCAACTTCTTATTTTTCCCTAATTACCCTTTTTTTTAAATATATTTACCTGTTTTACTTCTAATGTTTATGTTTAGAGCTTTTTTTTTATATTTGTCTTTTATCTATGTTTCTCTGCATGTGAGTGGTTCACATCCTGCAGGAAAATCAGATGTTATCAACAATGTTAATAATATGTTTACTGCTGGTGGAGCTGGTTTATATACTGCTTCATATACAGTTAATGGTTATATAATAAGAGTATAATATGCTGTAGTCGTCTACAGAGTCACGTGGATGTGGTTCAGACGACAGAAAATCTAACGGTGTAACTGACGAATCAGTTTGAAGAAACGTTTAATCTGTTTCATCTTTTGTGGAAAAAAAATGGAACACATTTTATGGTTTCTCTTATGTCTGATTTGTAGAGGAGTCATATTTAGTACGAGCGTATTTAGTGTAACATAATGAACTTAATCAGCTGTAAACTTAAGATGAAGGTTTTAGAAACTATACGTGTTTGTATTTTGTAGTTTTGCAGAAATATCAGTCTTATGGTGAACATAAGAGGCCCCATGCTTTTTGTGGGAAACGTTTGTGAGTTAAGATATTTATACTTTACTCTGTTTATCATGACCAATGTCCTTCTATCATGTTCTGTCTTCGCTGACGTGTCATGGTGAGCATGTTTCCACTCTGCATGACTGTTGGCTTTTCTTTGCAAAGAAATAAATTAACAAAGACACGTGTCTGGATTTTATTTCGTCTCCAACACAGTCAGCTTTTTAAAGGATCTTATCATATTCATCCCTCCATCTTCGCTGGAGGAGGCGATAACAACAAAACAAACGTGTCTGCCGTTGATTGGCTGTCAGGATGCTGATAGCAGCGCACCTGTTGGCGCAGGTAAATCAGTGCAGAGAAGTAAGAGATGGGAAGAACTTGTTGTTTTTCTCTGCCGCTGCCGGCGTGTCGTTCGACGTCTTCACACATAGAGTAACTAACTAATTATTACCACTTATGAAATCCTGTGGGAGATCTATAGCTCATTAAATGAATCCCTATGATATTTTTGAGTTGCATCGACAGGATGTTCAGACATTAAACCGTCCAACAGAAACGCACTGTTTAAAACTGTTCGATTTTGGTCACTAAATATTTCTACAGGTTCTTTTTTTTCTGCTGTGTTGTTCTTCTTCTCATGATATTAAGGTAAAATATCTTCAGTGGGAAAGTTACAGACAGGGTTGTTCATGTGAAAGCAGAGTTGAGCAGGTCAGACACATGCAGCACATGTTTGGAGACAAAGTGTTCTGAAGTACTGAAGCACATATAACGCAGCTTATATGAACTATTTTTATGAAAAGGATAAGTAAGTCAGTGAACCCACACACACATCCTCTCTGAGGTATTAGATGTTTCATGTTTAACACTGAATTCAGAGTATATGTGAGAGGTATCTCTCTGTTTAATGTATATTTATTACATTTATTTGTCCTTTAATAATTTTATGATAATTAGTACAAGAAATAATTGAGAAAATAAAATTTCAAAGATTCAGAAATTCTGAAATAGTCTAGCTAAAAAATAAATTCAAAATACTAAAAGCTTTTGGGGGGGATTCTAACCAGGAGCCTGGACCACAAAGAGACTTCCTCTTAATCTTGTTTTTGCCATCAGGCATCATGAAACAGTTTTTTATTGTTTGACTGAAAAATGTTTTTATGACATATCATATTATTAGAAACTATTTTGTCCCCCTCAGGATCCTGTAGGAATTTGATGGTTCAGTCCCAGCAGCATCTGTTACCATGGCGATCTAAGCTGATTAAAAGGGAATCAACTGTACAGTGTTATGTAGTGAAGATGGAATTTAGGGCAGGTGCGTGTCCATTTTTCATTTCTTTATCTCAGTGTCAGTCTTCTGTGGAAAACGTCTGAGATGTTTCGTGAAGCTTCCATTACCTCTGTTTTATAAACTGCAATGTTAAACACACAAACTGGGTGTAAGCCAAGTCGAACTCCAGTTTCACATGAGCTGACAACTTTTTTCTGTTGCTGTTTAAGAAAAGAATAAATTCATATTTAATACATGTTGGTTTGTTTTGTTGCGATTCGAAGTTTCTTCCAGTTCATCCTCTTGATAGTTGTGTCACTTAGAAATCTGTGATTCTGTCACAGTTCTCTTCCCCAGGAGGAAAACGCACCTTAAACCCGGAATGAGTGGTGGCTGCAGAACCAGAAGCAGCATCTCAGTGAAACGTCACAGTGACTCCTTTAAAGTAGCTTCACACACACACACACACACACACGCACACACACACACACACACACACACACACACACATAATAAACTTGAATTAATTAAATAAAGCTCCAGTCAACATCTGGACTAAATCTAAAAGCACTGCTCAGAAGTAAAGACATAATGTTCAGGAGATATTCACTACATCTGAATAATGGCTGATGATGGATGGAGAGAGCTGTAGATGTTTCTCTAATTATTTTTAACAGTAGGAGGTTTTGAGTCGTCCCGTTATTTAGTGTGAGATGTTAATAATACGGTCAGCAGCAGAAATGTTCTGCGTTAACACTAGAAATGAAGAAAACACTGAGAACTAACGGCGCGCGGTCCGCGTCACGTGACCGGCGCGCATTGGCTGAGCGCAGCCGCAGTTCGTAGCTCACCTGTCGTAAACCTGTCAGCGCCACAAATGAGAGAAATTAGCATCTTTATGTCCGGAAATGTTTCTGCTCAACGCCCGTCTGCTGCTCCTGTCCCTGCTCCTGTTGGAGTTGGATTCTTCATCTTCCTCCGACGGTGAGTTCAGTAACGTCATTTAACGGAAAGGACCCGCGTGACTGAAATAATATAGTTCATAATGCTGTTAATTTGTCACACACTGGTCACATGCTGTAGAATAAGTCATTCAAAGTTTTTTTCTGAACTAAATGAGGCGATAGTTTGTCCACAGTGTAACTGTGTCCTGACGTAACGCCGGGCTACATGCTACATGCTAAACATGCTTTAAAAAATGCCATAAAATTGTTAACATCCACATCCTGTCACCAAAATCAATCACGCTGTGTAACGTTATGACCCCCCAGAGACACTTATCAACTTTTAAGTAGATTAGATGCATTCACTTAAACGGAATCTTTGATTTTGACCTTTCTCACATCGACAGTTGCCATAGAAACCGGTGACGTCGCGCTGAGAGCTGGCGCTGCACTGACCCCGCCTGTTAAAGAGGATGATGTGATGATGAAGAAATGACTCCTGAGCACCTGTGTGTTCACACCAGTCTGTGACAAACACAAACTGTATATAGTAAAACTTCACCTCAACCAACGACGTGGAACATGTCAGGAGTTTAGATACGAGTGAAAACAGTTTGATGAGTGGAAGGTCACCGCGGCATAAAAGCTGCGAGTGTCAACGCAGCAGCAGGATGTTCAGACCTAAAACTGTCCAGCAGCAGCAAACTGCTTCGCCTCTGTTTGACTCTGTTCCTACAGTTTGTTCTCCAGGAAGTTTCTGCTGCTACAGTAACCGATGCTTCTGTTTTCTGCTCCTCAGACGCTCCTGCTGAAAACACAGGAGGAGGCGGAGGCGCCACAGCCAGAGGACACGGAGGCATCAACACTAGTTGCTCACGAGCTCTCGCTCTTTGTTTTATTGAAGGATTCGTTTTTGGTCTTCTGATGTTAATCTTCAGTGAAATCTTCAAGTGCATATCTTACCGATGCAGAAAGCATGTTAGACGCCCTGTGTAGCGGTGACGAGGAGGATTCTGGGAACTGTTGTTTTTTATTGGTCAGTTTGTTTCCTGCATTAACTTCCACACATGTGATGTTTGAGTTTACAGTTTGTAAAGGTGCATTAGAGGATCCTGATGTGGAGCCTCCGTTCCCTGTGTTACCTGAACGTGTGTGTGGACCATTAAATGAAAGCTGCAGTGTTAAACACACAGACCGTGTGTAACTGTTGTTCAGGGCGTCTGTGCCAAACACCCGATTGTGCCTTAGTTTCACTTCTGCATATTAAACATTATACACTTGTGTATATTTGAACAGACGTTGGTTTGTTTTGTGGTGATTTGAATAGTTCACGATTACATTACTACGAGTGTATTTCTTTATCGAAAGTGCTATTTAATTTTCTTTTTTCTCAAGCCACTGTGATGTAGGTCAGCTGTGACACATAAAGTATGTGCAACATTGTCCACCACATTTACTGTCAAGGATACTCATCAGTATACACAGTACATAAATATTACTGCATTATAAACTATACAAGTACATGCAAATAAAGACGTGAGAAACTCAACGTCAACATATTTTTAGTTTGAAAGAAGGATGCTAATGTTTTGATTTTAAATTTGAGTGTTGAATATAAATATTATTATGAATATAATATTTCTTTTGAATTTTATTACATTCAAGCATGTACTTCTTTGTGTGTCCAGTTTGATGCGTTTTGAGATGAAATTAGATAAATTCATATATATATATATATATATATATATATGTAGAAAATGTTCTGGATTATCTGGACTCAGGCGACACATTGACGATTACTGTATCATCACAGCTCTCAGTGTGTTTGTGTCCAGCTCGTCGTCTCCTCTCTCCGCCAGCAGAGGGAGACACAGCCGCACACGTCTCTGTGTGTCTCAGCTCAGCGTCAAGGTCGAAGGTCGTCAGGAACAGAGGAGAGAGTTCACAGGAGTGCAGTAAAACTAAATCACACATCTCAGTGTCTCACAATGAATTCAGCGTGGAGACTAAACGGTGAAAGGTCAAAGGTCACGCCGTGTCACATTGATCCTGTAACTGCACAGGAATAAATGTGCTTTGTTGATGATGATGCATAAGATTCACGTTTATTTAGACTTTTTCTAAACCATGTTTTTAGTATGTAAGTAAAGTTTTTTTACAGGCAGCAGATCACAAGGGTTACGGTGTAACCCCGGTTCTCTGAGTGAAGAGACTGTCTCTC
>JAUMHJ010000169.1:0-10335 GCA_032361105.1 Microctenopoma lineatum
ACTGTAAAGTGCCTTGAGATAACTTTTGTTGTAAAATGGCGCTATATAAATAAAATTGAATTGAATTGAATTGAATCTATGACAGAGTAAACATTATACGTGAGATGACAAAACCAACGCTAAAGTCACAGTACAATGTTATATTTAAAAAACTGACATGTTGGTTCCGGTTCTGGGTAGGGACAAGAGAGAGTCTGGGTCTGCAGACTGCTGTTGGTGACCTCTGAGATGGATAGTCTGCAACATAGTCTAGTCTAGAAACATATATCACCGAGGGCAGGTATTCACTTAACAAATAAAAGCAAGTATGAATTTAAAATTTAAATAAATTAAAAGTCTAGTTTTAGTTATTATAATTTAGATTCAAATTATAGTGCTGGTTTTTTAAGCTTCTGTAGATAGACAGTGAGCATTTGGACCAAGGAGGAAGATACATGTCACTGCTTGTTTGAAAAGTTGTTCAACAGAACAAAGCGGTCAGAGAATCAGTTGATAGTCTGATACTGTGAGTCAGTGACTGTTAAGTCCAGCCCCCAGCTTTGGTTTTAAAAATAGGTGGACGTCTGTCAGTGAAGTAACATGAATACTGGGCTCTCTGTGTCCCATTAGTTTATTTGGGGGTACTTCCTGCACATTGTGCTGTTCTTATTCTTATTTTTCATTCACAGAGAATCTTCTGATGAGGACTGTGATGTCTTTGTGTTCTCCCTACACTATGATTAAAACACTGCAATGATCATTTTTGTGCAACTGATACTACCACTGTGAGTAGTTCCCTCTTTACACATCGTGCATAAAACCAAATGTGCATTGTGTGAATTCAGAACCCTCTGGTTACATAGTGTATCAACGTTGGTCTATGAGTGCATGGGCTCAGCTACTGAGTGTGGTACAACAGCTGCACGGCACAGAACATTCACTCTGATGGATGGACAGTAAGATTTATACATGAATAATACATTATATAAATATGTTTGTGTACCTCAATTAGTTCAAATGGTTTATCATACATTGTAATACACTGCTTTTCAGAAATGTGTTGTCCTGAGTCACACAAGGTTGAGAAGGATCAAAAATATAAATCAGATTTGATTTTTATATGACAGAATATTCTAAATAAAAATGATGGTGACCGACAACCTTTAGAGACAGGTCTGTAAACAGGTCATTCAGTAGCTCTCAATTGTGTCCCCGCAATGTCAGCTTGTTGGGATGAGTCCTTGTATCAGTTTTTGAAGCTGTGACTAACATTTCATCAGCAGGATGAATTATACTATAATTAGAAACATTCTGTCTCAGAGTGATGCTGAGAAAGTAGTCCATGCTAGTTCTAGACTGGACTATTGTAATTCATTACTGTAGGATGGAATTAACAAGATAGCTCATATTTCTCCTGGTTTACTTTCTCTCCACTGGCTCCCTGTAAAATCTAGAATAGAGATTAGAACCATAGAACCAATACTGACTCCCTAGTATTCTCACCTTCCACCCCCAAACAATAGTTTGGATTCCAATTCCCATTTCTCCAATGCTACTGATAAAGGCAGTCTTCATTCCCAACTATCCACCAATCTCTCTCCTTTTCTGCCCGTGGCTTTCTAGACCCCTGCAACCACCATTTCCACCAGCTCTTTATTTAATTGAACTCCTTCAAACTGTGAACATCTGTGTCCAATAAAACACACAGAGCCTTATAGTATATATATAGTATAATGACTTTATGATTTTACATTATTCGTTCAGAAGTTTATATACATTTCCTCAGTATCTTGTAGTGATATCCTTCCACAAGCTTCTAGAATTTGCTGAAATTTTGTCCCATTTGTCTTGACAGAACCTGTTAAACTGAGTCAGGTTTGTAGTCCACCATGCTCACTTAGAGTTATTGTCCATTTGGAATCAACTTCCTGGTTTATTTCTCGAGATGTTGCTTCAGTATTTCTACATAATGTTCTTTCCTCGTGATGTCATCTTATATGTGAAGTGTAATTATGACCATCTGTTAAGTTGTAATTTCATCAGACCACAGTACATGTTTCCAAAAATGGTAAATCTGTCTTTCTTTATTTTGCTCCTGGAGTGATGTCTTCTTCTTCCTTACACATCACATCGATACGTTTCATTTCACTGAAAATTGATTTCCCATTGTATTTCTACTTGCGTATAATTGAACGTGGTACCTTTAAGCACCTATCTAGGTGCTGGTTTCCCTATGATGGGTATGATATCTATCATACCCATGAAAAGCACTATATATATGCTCAGGCCATTTACATTTTACCAGAGTTGGTATCTTTAGGTCCTGGTAGGCTTATAAAAATATGTTATGTATATTATTAAACATTATTACAAATACTATTTCCAAGGAGTGCTAAGGGTTTACGGGTTAACAGAAATGGGAAATACATAGCGTTGCCTGAAATCACTCCCTATTTACTATATAAAGCATTACATTAGGTAGTGTACCCAAAAATGTTACCACACAACAAACAAAGGTTGTACATGTACTGTACACAAAGGTAGTACATCAAACCTAGTTTTATTCAGCTCAGCTACTTTACATAGCTGGTCTGGTAATTTTACACCACAATGATACAGTGATCCTGACACCTGTACTACATAAGGATCTGCTCTGGTCATTCACACTCCTTCACCAGTTATTTGAAGAAAACATGAAAAACATTGCACTTTCTTGGGTGACTAACTTTAAAGCAGAAGAACTCTTTGATTTTATTACAGAGAGAATCTCAATGGACCAACTCAAGTTAATATACTGCAAATTTTTAAATTAGTTAATATACTTGAAGTGACAGAGTCAGCCCCCCCAAAATCTTAATTACAGTAAATACACTACACAGTGTCAGACGTTACAGCATGAGTACCTTTATTTTATACCAAGATGTAACTAGAAACACATGCTCTACAATTATCTCCTGCAATGGACCAGGAATTTAGTCTGGGTGATCATGGAACTGAAAACGTGGAACACTGAACACTGACAGTAACATTCTGCCAAACAACTGTGATTCCATTCTCTCCACTAACAGAGCTAATTTATAGGGAAACTACACAAAAAAAATCCTGAGAGCTAGTAAAACTTGAAAACCATTTAAAGTGTGGTGTAGATCATCTAGAAATACATGAAAGAGGTTGCTGAAAGATTACATTACACACACGTGTGTGTGTGTGTGTGTGTGTGTGTGTGTATATCAAGCCTTAATTAATCATACGCCTGGCAGATTTTGACTTAAAGTTACTTTTGACTTGTATTCAACTAGCAAGTTATTTTTTGACAGGAAATTACATAGGTGTCTCCCAAAAGTTAATACGGTGATTATCAAGAGGCATTATTGAGAAAAAAAACATTTCTCTGCTTTTATTTACATTTGAGCAAACAGTGTCATGTCCAAAATGTTTCATACCCTTTTCAATAACCAATAGAAAAGCCTTTGTTGGCTATTACAGCAATTAAACGCTTCCTATAATAGAAAGTCTAGCTTTTTACATGTCTCCAAATGTATTTTTGCCCAATGATCTTAACCCTCAGGGATCAGTCTAATTTACTACCCTCTTGTATCACTCGGGACAAAAATGTTGAGAATCAGTTCAGTCTATCTAGCAGCATGGGATTTTGTGCTCTTTGCAGGTGAAGTTGCCACACCTGAAGCCAGTGTCTTCTGAGGCCTGTGATTCCAGCACCATTGTAGCAGCATGTGTACATCATCTACATGTTTTTCTTCTGCACCTGTAGGTGCCAATAACCTACAAAAGACCAATAGTAGAACTAATGAATGCTAATAAAACCAAACAAAATGCAGTATATGTCAGGCAAGTCCAAAAGGAAACCTGTGATAATCACAGATTATAACCGCTGCAAGTGAAAAAATTTACATTTACACAAAACTGTGGCATATGCATTAACACAGACAAAATGACAGCCAGATGAAGAGCAAAAAATTGCTCATTTGGACAAAAAAGTCCACAATGATGCATGAGTGTTAAGCAATAAGATCCAAATCTTTCAGGTTGGAGGGTCTTCTTGCCATCACCCTGACCTTTAGCTCCCTCCACAGCTTCTCAATTGAATTCAAGTCAGGGCTCTGGCTGGGCCACTCCAAAACTTTAATGTTGTTATCTGCTAACCATTTCTTCACCACTTTTGCTGTGTGTTTTGCGCACTGCCTGCTGTTGTCATTGAAAATCCTTATGTAATCCGTATGAGTCTTAATGTTCCTGTACCGTGTACCGCTCCCCTCTGGGAAACGGTACAGGAACATTAAGACTCATATGGCCAGACTGAGGAACAGCTTCTTCACAAGGGCCGTCAAATGCATCACACCCCTGCAAAGACACTCCCCTAGATACCCCCCACCCCACCTACCATCACAAATCACCCCACCCTAGAATAACCGATACACACCAGACCTCTCACACATACACCCTCATGGACTGCTGGTAGAGAGCATGCTGCTGTTTTTTTTTTTTCTTCAGCATGCTTTTTGTTTTTCTCTTTCTTCTCTGTTCAGTTCCATTAAATTGCTAATATTTTCTCTGCCTGCTTTCTGACCCTTGAGGTGTACAGATCCTGAAGAGTGGGCAGAGGTGCACCAATGATCTTCTCTGCAGTTCTGACTGTGCGCTGCAGTCTGTGTTTGTCCTGTGCAGTGGCTGCTACAAACCAGACTGTGATGGAGGAGCAGAGGATGGGCACAATGACAGCAGAGTAAAACTGAATCAGCAGCTCCTGAGGAAGGTGAAACTTCTTCAGCTGCCGCAGGAAGTACATCCTCTGCTGAGCCTTTCGTTATGTGCCTTCATTATGGGCCTTTTGTTATGTGTAACGCATAATGACAATAAATACTTCTTGAGTCTTGCTCTTTTTTCTTGGTGCGGTTTACTGTGAGTAGGTTCCCTGGTCCATTGGCTGATAAACACCCCCAAAGCATTAGGTTCCCACCACGGTGTTTGACAGTAGGGAT
Organism: Microctenopoma lineatum; assembly: GCA_032361105.1. Lineage (NCBI taxonomy): Eukaryota > Metazoa > Chordata > Actinopteri > Anabantiformes > Anabantidae > Microctenopoma > Microctenopoma lineatum. The sequence continues at coordinate 4,980 of JAUMHJ010000169.1, forward strand.
GGTGTTCTTAGGATGAAGGATGGTCTGCATCCGTGAAACCCAGCAGTGTGCAGCGTCCTTTGGATTGTCTGCCTTGAGTCATTGCCATCAGCAGAGCCCAGATTCACCAGAATGGCCTTGGTGGTGATCCTTGGATTCTTTTTTACCTCTCTCACTATACTCCTGGCCAGCAAAGGTGTCACTTTTGGCTTTCGACCACGTACTCTGAGATTTTCCACAGTGTGGAACAATAATTTGCACTGTAGCCACTGGACTTGAAAACATTTAGATATGGCCTTGTAGCCTTTTCCTGACTTGTGAGCAGCCACAATGAGCAGCCGCAGGTCCTCACTGAGCTCCTTTGTCCTTTGTCTGCCATTGAAACAGCTGTTCCCAATTAATCAGGGTAATTAGGATGCTTTAGAACAGCTTGGACTATTTGGAATTGTATAGAACTTTGGATTTTTCTACAGACTGCGAAAGTTTGAGAAGGGTATGAATAATTTTGGACATGACACTTTTTGCTCAAATGTAAATAAAAGCAGAGAAATGTTTTTTTCTCAATAATGACAATTGTACATCATTGTATTATCTTTTGGGAGACACCTATGTCATTTCCTATCAAAATATAGCTTGCTGGTTATTTTAGGTCAGGATTTGCCAGGGGTATGATAAATATATATATATAATTTGAGTTATATATATAACAAATACAAATTTTATTTGTCACATACATCATTATACAGTGTACAACCTGCAGTGAAATGTGTTCTTCTGCATTTAACCCATGCCCCCTTGGGGGGAGCAGTGAGCAGCCACAGGCAGGGCTCGGGGCGCTCAGGGACACACCTGGCATGTGGGTTGACTGGGAATCGAACCCTGCCTCCCAGCCCTCTGCCTTAACCACTCCGCTACCAGGCCGCATATAAACTATTTGGCCCGTACGGGGATATAGATATACATGTATACATATAAACATATATACACATATCATATATATGGACCCTCTTTTGCCTTCAGAACTGCATTAGTCATTCTTCGCATAGATTCAACAGTTGCTACAGATTTGTTGGCTGAATATCCATGATGTCAATCTCCCGTTTTAAAGATGCTTTATTGGATTGAGATCTGGTGACTGTGTAGGCCTTTTGAGTACAGTGAACTCATTGTTATGTTCAAGAAACCAGTCTGTGATGATTTAAGCTTTATGATGTAGTGCATTAGCCTGCTGGACGTAGCCATCAGAGGATGGGTACACTGTGATCATAAAGGGATGGACATGGTCAACAACAATACTCAGGTAAGCTGTGGCATTGCAACAATGATCAATTAGTACTAAGGGGCCCCCACACTATGACACCACCACCACCAGCCTGAACCACAAGGCAGGATGGTTCCATGCTTTTATGTTGTTGACGCTAAATTCAGACCTTACCATTCGAATGTCGCAGCAGAAATCAAGACTCATCAGACCGGGCAACATTTTTCCAATCTTCTATTGTCCAATTTTGGTGAGCCTGTGCAAATTGTAGCCTCAGTTTCCTGTTCTTAGCTGGTAGGAGTAGCACCCGGTGTGGTTTTCTGCTGCTGTAGCCCATCTGCCTCAAGGTTCAACAAGTTGTGCTTCAGAGATGCTCTTCTGCGTACCTTGGTTGTAACAAGGGGTTATTTGAGTTACTGTTGCCTTTCTATCAGCTCGAACCACTCTGGCCATTCTCCTCCTGACCTTTGGCATCAAAGGCATTTTTGCCCACAGAACTGTCGCTCACTGGATGTTATCTCTTTTTCTGACCATCTCTGAAAAACCCTAAAAATGGTTGTACATGACAATCCCAGAAGATCAGCAGGTCCTGAAAATCTCAGACCAGCCCATCTGGCACCAACAACCATGCCACGTTCAAAGTCACTTAAATCACTTTTTTCCTCATTCCGAAGCTCGGTTTGAACTGCAGCTGTTCATCTCGACCATGTCAAGATGCCAAAATCCATTGAGTTGCCAACATGTCTTTGGCAGATCAGTAATTTGCGTCAACAAGCAGTTTGAAAGGTGTACCTAATGAAGGGGCCGGTGAGTGTGATAGCTCAGTGGGTAGAGCAGTTGTCTTCCAACCTAAGGGTCAGTGGTTCCTGTGTGTGTCTCTTTCCTCCTTACCAACCAGTCGAGGGAGATGCCCCCCCACACTGAACCTGGCTATTCTGGAGTCAGAAGACATTTTTCCCATTAACTGCTACCTTGTGCTGCTCGAGTTGGATTCTAATTCTGTAAGATCTTGACTACACCATGTAAAGTGACCATTTGATGCCATATACCCCTTTACTTTACTTTCTTTTACCTAACTTACAAGGCGAGTCAATGAAACTGTATGGAAATGTACTGACATTTTCTGGCCATGTGTAGTGCGAGTGGTACAGTGTGATCAGTATAGTCACAGCTTCTGCTGGAGACAGATTAATTTAAGTTATGTAACAGTACACAATTAATAAAGGTTACAGAGTACCCAGCTTTATTGCTGCAGCTTCAAACCAAACCAGTGTGATTCTACCCTTCTCAGTAGAGTGAGCATACAGGCTTAGTTTTCAAAATGACTTCTCATTCATTTTTATAAACATATATGTAAACATATAAAACACACATATGCCTTATTGTTGATACTATTGTGTACAGTGAATTGTGCAAAACCTGTTTAGTACATTGTAATCGACTAAGACTGAGGGGTTGAAGCTGGTTACAGGGGTTTGTTTGTTTCATTGTGTTGTCCTGCTAAGGTAGATCAGCTCAACAAATTGGTGAACAAACATGTCACTGATAGGACAGGACTGTACCTTTGTCCTCTGGTGGACTTTGACATCTCTTGTTTTGGCAACCAGAGCCTCCCTCTCACATCTTACCCACTCCTTCCATCTTGTCTGTCTCTCCCTTTCTAGGCCAGCACCTAACCCTGAAGGTGTCGCCTGCAACCTATCGCCTGAAGGTGGACAGCTGCTTCTATGGCTCCTGGTCAGTGAGCTTTCCACAGAGGATTGTGGTACACCCAGCCTTCACCCTACAGACACACACACAAACAGTCAACAGCATTTGCCAAACAATCCATTTGTGTCTGTTTTTGCCTGTTATCTGAATTTCACAAATGTCACACGACATGATCTGAAACAGCTGAGCAATTAGCATCCATTGTCTTCACAGACATCCACCATTATTTATTGAAAAAAAACATTATTGAGCATTATTAAGTACCCCCCAGGATTCAGGAGAATGTAGCATGTAGGTCCTGCTTCAGCGGTAACTTAAATTGTTCCTAGCATAACTTTCTGAATAGCTCACATAATTTTTACATTAATTTTCATCTTTGTTGAACAAATCTAAATTAGTAGAGTCTGTATTTTGTACTTTAAGTAAGACTGTGTGAATGTACTTTCCTTGAGTAGAGAAGGGTACTTCTACTTGTGGTGGAGTATCTTTCTAGGCAATTAGTTTTACTTGAGTATTTATACACCTTTGGTATTATGGCCAAACAACTTCCCTTCTGTCTCCTCTGTCTCTAGCACATTATTCTCTTCTTGTGATTTGTTTAGATGCAGTTTTGCAAACCATTGTTGACGTTTTTTAGACAAAGAGGCTTTTTCCTGGAGACCCTCCCAAACAAATGGGACTTGTTCAGGCTTCTTCCAATTGTGTTGTGGAATCTAACATTTAACATGCTCAGTGAGGTCTGTACGGTCTGTTAGTTTTTTTGGCATTTCTCTGGCATTGTGTTAACACCTGAAAGCTCCAGATCAGCAAACTGCGAAAACTCTGCAGGCTGTCACTTAGCCCTTTACATCCCGTAGACACAGTAAGGGGTTACTTAATAACGTCCACATGTTCTTGCTTATTCATTTTTGTTCTTGCTGATCTTTAGTGACAAATATTCAGATTTGATGTTGTCAGTTCATGTGTGTGAGTTTTAACAATCACTCCTGTTGTGCTGTATTCACTGTTAAAGTTAGCAATGTTCAACCTAAACCTACCAGCATAGAAGAACTAAGAACCTGGGTGTCAGTGGTGCGAGAGCACCTCCTCACCTCTTTAACAAAATATTTGGGCTTCCAGGAGGTTTTGGTTGCAGCTCTCTGTTTGCCTTCAATGCGCTGCTTCTCCTCCAGGCAGTGTTTGTGTTCTGTGGCAGCATCCATATTTCCTGCCTTCAGTGATGCTGTCACATGCTGCCAAAGATGCCTAGACAGAGAAATCACAGAACAGGAATAACTGTAACTCTTCTCCTGGCCACATGTCCCTTAATAGGTCATAGAGTGTGTGTGACTTACCGTGACTCGTACTGGGCCTGGTTCTCTACAGGTCGGATCCTTTTCTTGGTGACTGGCAGCTTTGACGTATCGATTACCTTCTTTTCTCCATTGTTGTAGCTGAACTCCAGCACCCCGTTCCACTCCCCCTGCGCCTTACACACGATGTTTCCTGTCTGGTTGTGCTTCACCTCAGCTGTTACTCTGGAAAAAATGAAAAGTAGCAGATACTGTGTTTAAGACTGGTTCAATGACTTGGCAGAGCACTTCTTAAAACTGCTGGGACTCATGCTGAACATTTCTCCTAATTAAAAGCTTTTTGTACGTTCATTATGTGCGTTGGTTGTATCTTATATCTTTGATTCTTTTTTTGAAAAACACAGTGAAAAGTCTTGATGTTTTTACCTGCTGACATTTCAGCTGTTCCTACAGCCGTCCTCAGAGCATTGTTTTGCGGTTACTTCCAAAAGGACCAGCGGAAATACTAACAAAGCACGTGAACAATATAGACACCACGGAAAACATACAACAACAAATTTACATATGAAGAAGTAGAAGCTAGCATACCATTCATGGACATGGAAATAACAAGGCAAAATGACGGAACCTTGAATATAAACACATACAGGAAACCAACGCACACGGACCAATATCTACTATGAACATCAGAACACCCCACGATATACAAACTGTCAGTAATCAGAACATTATACCACTGGGCAAACATAATAACAGAAGAACGACACCGAAAACAGGCGGAACAACACATACAAAACACATTAAAGACCTGCGGATACCCAACATGGGCAAAGTAAAACAACAAATAGAAACGGGGAAAATAGAACAACAAAAACAAAGAAACAGAAATACAGACAGACAAGAACCAAAAACAGTGATAACTCTCCAATACATCAGAGGGTGTGCTGTTATGTGTAACTCGAATGTTCAAGTTAGTGAATTCGGCGCTGTCACTTTAAGAGACACAGGAAGTCTGTGACAGAGTGTTGTTGTATTAGGGCAGGGGTGCTCACACTTTTTCCGCATGTGAGCTACTTATAAAATGACCAAGTCAAAATGATCTACCCACTACAAA
>JAUMHJ010000170.1:0-10328 GCA_032361105.1 Microctenopoma lineatum
CCGCGACGGTTATATACGTCACGCAGGAGGCGTGACCGGAAGATCCGGTGTGTCTTAAAGAAGTCTCCAAGCGCCCTGACGCGAGAGGTCACTGTCCCCGTACACATGGAACGTAACAGGGTGGAGAGACAGTCTCGAACGAAAGAGAACTGACAGTTCGCTGTTCTGATGCATCATTTGTGTTAATGCATAAATGGAAAAACGTGGGAGGTGTATAAACTCTGTCTGAAACATAACGTTCCCTTTTCCTGACACACGTTCTTTTATAGATATGGGGTTTCTGGTTCTTTGAAGGCGACCAGTTCATAAGGATCCATTTCTTTCAAAGAACCGTTTAAAAGGTTGGCTCATTTTTATCTTTTTTGATGAAGCCAGAGTGGGGTAACACTGCTTTTAATATATATGAGAAATAATGAATGGGAGGGTCATTCAGACTTCAACATCCCACCAAAATATATTATATTGGGAGCAAATTGAAGTAATAATGATTAATTAGATTTTAATGTCTAATTCATACACACAAAAGTTTTCACTTGTCTGCTTTGACAGTGGCATCACTGTTTAGGCTCTTTTACATAAATGAACATTTTTAACAATGGCATTTTGTGAAAAAAAAAATCCTGTAAATTCATTACATGACATGTGGAGAAAGGGTGAGGTTCATTTGTCCTGTGTGCAGATGAAGCTCGGCTGTATTTATATTTTTATGTCAGAGGTTTCCTCTTATTCGGTGTGATATTTTGATAATAAGGTCAGATTTTAGAAATATTGAATTTGTTTTAAAAAACACTAAGCACAAGGAAAATGTACTACAAGCATTTAAATACATAGTTTAATCTTATTAATACCAGTTTACCACTCTTCTGTAGTGTGGAAATAATAAAAGACCAATGATTTAAAGCTAAAGATTTGCACTGGTGCCGCCGTGCGCTGACCTTTAAAGTGACATTCATTAGTGAACACGAGTAATAATTTGTTAGAAACACTGCAGGTGTGACACAAACATTAGTGTAGTTGTTTAAGTCTGACTGTTGTGTTTTCTGTCACAGTGAGAAGATGAACCGCTGGGTCGAGCTGGTTGTCCTGATCTTCTCTGTGTGTGGTTAGTTCACGTCTGCTTTTAGTTTTTATACCTTCAAACACTAAAAAGGTTTAATTCATAGATATGTGTCTCTGCCTCTTTTTTAGCCACAAGGACTCCAAACTTATATCACACAGAGGAAAACAACAACATCACAGTGAAATGGGACAGTCAGTCCAAGACGGATCTGTCTCTCTGCAGCATGACGTGCGTTTTACACTCGAGTATCACTAAGGTTTTCTATGAGATAACAGGGGGTGATGAAATCCCAGAGTCTCAGCATGAGCAGTTTGCAGGACGAGTTCAGTTGGACAAAGACGCCCTGAGAGAAGGACGAGTCATATTTAAGTTGTCCACAGTCACAGCTGAGGACTCTGGAGACTACTTGTGTGATCTGGCTGCTGGTTATGATGAGAAAACAAACAGGTGGACGTTCATGTCCTCTGGTAAGTTGACTTTAACACCGTGGTGGGACGAGACTGTAACGATGGATGCAGTCAAACTAATTCTCATTTCTACCCTCAGAAAATTTTGCTCTGAAAGTGACTCGACCTTCTGATGTTGGTCTGAACCGGCCGGAGCCAGCAGCTACTGAAGGTGGGTCACACACTCTAACGTCTCTTTAACGTTCCGCTCTTGCTCTGTGCTTTTAACCTGAGATCAGCTCTCTTTATGCGACAGACCCACCGGCACGTCCACAGCACCGGTTTCTTGTTTGGAGTGTGTGTATAGGAGCTGCAGCTGTAGCTGTAGCAGCCGTAGCTGTAGCAGCTTGTCTTTACAGAGGCCGACATCAGCAGGGTGAATATGTCCCACTTACTGTTTTGGTTAAATTGAACTGTGTGTGTATTTTCAGCTCCGCTTACTGTGCTGTCGTCCTTTGTCTGAGTTACAGGAGAAAGCTCCGGCACACGGTTGCAGACTCTTCAGTACACACACTGCTGATTCACATCGCTGTTGTGAATCATCATGCCAGAACCCGACCAGCAGGATGAGTCCTCCTGATTTCTGTCCCTACAGTCATGGGTTTAGCCATCCTAGATACCTGTGGGCATCAGGGATTTCTGGTCTGTCTGCACTAAGGGTGCTCACGTCTGGGCAGAACTTTTAAAAGCAAAGTTTTTTGGATGATTAATTGAGTTTGGTTGGTGGAATTACCTTGATGGTACCAATCAATATTCTTACATTTGTCTTTTCTTTTAGTGCTTGAAGTTAAGCAATGACTGACGTTTACTGACAGTATGTGTAAGTGTTTATGTCCCCGGTAGGAGTCCGGGGACGTAAACAGAGATTACATGCAGATAGTTTCTGGTGTTTGCGTATGATTTTGAGAATTATCTGCATCATAAGTTCAGCATTTGTACTGTAATAATGTTCAGTACATTTATGTTTCTAGCTTCTAAGTCAGCTTTAAGTCCAGGCTGCATGTTCCTGTGAAGTGAACACAGGAAGGCTTCAGATGAATTGTCTTTCTGCAGTTAAAGGAAATAAAACAGCGCTGGTCTGAAATTCTTGTGGATGGGCTGCGCCCTTAAGTATTCGAGGTTGTGATGTTGAGATTGAAGCAGACAGTTTGAGTATCAACCTTTAGAAGTATCATGGCTGTTGATTTGATGCCTAACTATTCTGAGTTACTCGTCTCATCTTGGATTCAGATTTATTTCACCCATTGAAACGTAATATCAAGTATGTGACCAGCAGATGGCAACGTTTCTGTGTCAAATGTTTCTGGACCCGATTTTAACACAATTGATTCACATTAATTCTGTGGTTCAGAAAGACTCGGATTTGGGGTTCTGTGTCTTATCCAGGGACAAGTAGACAGAGTTGTGGAAGCAGGAAGTGAACCACTAATCCTGCGGTTTGTAGGTGAAAAAGAGATGTATGTGTGTTTATAACATCTATGTGATGCAAACCCATGTGAAAAGTATGTAAACACTAAGTGTGTGTAATTTGTATGTAAAAATAATAATATTAATAATAATACATTTTTATTTGTGGGCGCCTTTATACAACCCCAGACACCTTACAGAGAATAAAATGTGATAAACAATCCATAAAAAATTCTATTATATATATTATTAATATTATATTATAAAGATATTACTTTTTTCAGCTGAAATCTGTCTGTGTGATGTTTTTACAGTCCACTAAATTACTGCCTGTCCCATGAGCACCTGAACACACCGTGAAACACATTCAGTTACATTAACGTGTCACGACAAAATAACTCTCAGCGTTGTGAACGCTCCGTTATTTTTTCTACAAATTAACACAATTCAGTTTTTTTCTGACTTTTTAAAGCTTGTTTTAAGTTTAATAGTTGTTTGTATGATCTCATCAATAGTGCAACAGCTGGACACTTGGTTGGTGTAATTATTCTTGTGACTATGAATCTTTTTTTATTTAGGTGTAATCTGTTGTTGTATATGCACATATAATCATATATTGTACAGGATAAAGAATAAAGAGCAGTCACACAAACTACAGTGTCCAGTGCATTTGAACTGCTCTTTATGATGATATCTAATGGATACAAATTTTTTATCAAAATAATAAATGTAAAACAAATAATTTCTTCTGTAAATAAAAATATAACACAGTTGCTTGCCAGTGACAATAAGATTATTAATAGATGTCAGGATACACACTGGACTGGTTACACTGGTTTGCAATTACAATTTTACGGCTGCGTGCAGAGATTTTACAACCAATAATTTATTCAGTGACAATATGCTTATCAATAAGAGTCAGGAAGAAAGTTTTTGATTGAAAATAATCAAATCATTTTCTTCCGTCTCACAGCCCCTCAGTGCTTTTACGTTTAGACTCATGTGTTACAACCAACAGATGACAATGACGACCAAATACCAAATTCTCTTCATCCGCAGAGCTCAGGTACCGAACCTCAAGTAGTCCCAGCAGAAGCAAACATATCCTACATCATTGCAGGTTACATTACATAATAATACATAAGATTACTGACCAGCTACAACAGTAAAATGCTGAAAATGTTGCAGATTTTTTGGGTTGGGTTCAGATTTATCTTCAGCTTTCTGTTCTGACACACTTTTTCCTTTAACTCAGGCGGGCTGGTTTATACTGTAGGTGGCTGCATCCAGGAACAACTGACAGGACCATGACGGGGCAGCTGTGGGTCAAATGCTTTAATAATTTATTGAAAACATTAGAACTAGCCAAAGGGGAACAAGGAGAAGACAGACAGCTGTAATACAGCCACGCACTGGTGAGGTGCTGGGAGTATGCTCGCTGTGCAGAACCAATACCCAAAACCACATAATTATGCAAACAAACCACACGAACAAACGAGGACAGGTTAACCATTTAAACCCTAGAATTTCAACAGACTTCCTTGAATAATCTTGTTGCTTTAGTTGTAAAAGTGTCATAAAATCAAAAGCGAGTATGTGCTTGTGTCTTCCTTTCAGGAGTATTACAAGTGTCATAACTGGGTGTAATAATAATAATAGAGAGAAATATTAAAATTGAAATTACTGAATAAGGTGGACAAAATGTACATGTGTACAAAATAATAATGGTTTAATATGAAGTCTGAACTATAAGACATGCAACTGCAATAAGTGTTTGAATGTGAACACATGCTTTGTGTTACATAACGACCTGATTATCACCTTATCAACCTTCTGTTTCTCCTCGCTATGAGAAAGACTTGTGTACCTCTCTCCCTGTCTTATTGGCCTCTCCTCTACCCCTCCATGGGTTTAACTATCCATTTGACAGGCTCTTCAAAAAGAAAGTGAAAGCACTGTTTCCATTGGATGCCACATGATGTAAGATGAGATGAGAGAACAACGCACAAGTCATGAAACACTTTGCCTAGTTACTGTGTCAGGTACAGACAGAACCTTTGCGCACACTCTTTTTAGTTGTTCTGCAGATTTGCAACGTGTGTCCTTGGACTGACAGACTGACACAGGACAGACACTGATGGATGTTTGAGAACAGAAGTGAGTTTTGATCTAGGTAAATTCATTAATACGTTGCTGCTGTTAAGTCTGTTTCTCTTTATTTTCAACATTTATCACACAACAACATCTAATCTTACTCTAATTTAAGAACTAAATCAATATATCATCAACAAACATAAAGACTGTCTTTCAGTGTTTGCCAATGTCAAAGTTTATTAAAGTAAAACATTAAATGTCTACAAATCTACTGTCTACATTTTAATCTACTCCATGAAACTCACAAGTGACGAATGTAAAACTGTCTAAAATGATTTCTATGTGAACTGGTCTTTAGTGTCATGTTTACTTATTTATTTATATTTTAATCTAAGCTGCTATGTAAACTTGACCTGTGTATAGTGAAGTCCCTCACATCTCCTCCTTCACACCTCCTTATGTTTGTTGACTTGTTGTTAACACCATATTTTCCACACATTACATGTTTTACCTACTGTTAACTGAGGTCAACTACCAGAATGGAATTTATAGTTGAACATTTTCACAGATCACAGAACACTTGTAGCTCCTAAAAAGAAGATTCATCTTTCCATGTCTAGAATTTGTTCTGTGGCTGAGAGTCAGAAATGTAATAGTGACATAGACACATTTGTTTGCTTTGGACAGAACAGTTGACTTTGTTTCATGCTGAGCCAACCAGGTGCCAGCTGTGGTTTCTTATCTAACTCTCAACCAGAAAGAAAATAAGTGTTGAACTGTTCCTTTAATAAGATCTAAGGCGTCTCATCGTTTTTTCTCACAGGCAGAACATGATGTGGATTCTCGTTGTAATGATCTCCACCTGGAGTCAGTTAGGTCCTCACTCATATTTCAATTGATATCACTGTTTTCTGTCTGTAAACATTACGTCTCTACAGCTTTAATTTCTTTCTTTACTCTACAGGAAAGTTTGTCATCACAGACACTTCTCCATCATTTTATCAGGCAGAGGAAAACCACAACTTCACCATCGACTGGGACATTCAGACTAAAACAGATTTTTCTCTCATCAACCTTCATTGTTACTTAGAGTCAGAGAATGTCAGGATTTTGTATGAAATGATAAACAGCAACGAGTACACAGAGTCTCAGCATGAGCAGTTTGCAGGACGGGTTCAGTTGGACAAAGACGCTCTGAGAGAAGGACGAGTCAGACTTCATCTGTCCACAGTCACAGCCGAGGACTCTGGTAACTACAGGTGTGATCTGATGGTGAATTATGACAGAAACACGGGGAGACAGAAGCTTGAAGCCTCTGGTAAGATGATTTTACTGTTATCAGGTTAAACATAACTAATCTCCTGTAATATATAAAAGTAATGTTACTGTGATACTGATGTAAACAATATATTGAGCGCAGAACATTTTGTCCTGAGTGTAACTCAAACCTCTGATGAAGAAAACATCAACACAGCAGCTGAACAGCCTGCAGCAGGTAGGTCACAGACACATCTACAGAAAATGCATTATTATTTAATTGTTACCATAGTTACACCATAGTTACATACTTAAAATATATATGAAATGCCAGCTTTTAATCTTTCATCACAGCTTAATCAGCTACATTTCAAGAAAACTCTATTTGCAAACTCGCTGAAAAAGCTGTTTTTTTAACCACTTAAACACATGTTGTAGCATTTACTTCCAATTTGTCTGTATTTTAAATCGTGTGATTTGATGTAACTTCATTGTTCGTGCAGGCATTAAACCAGGATTCCCAGCACAGAGTCGCGGGGTTCTGACCACAGTTGGACCATTTCTTGGAGCCGTGGCTGTGGCAGTTCTGGTGGTTTACGTTCTGTATCGATCAGCTCCTGCGCTAAAGCGCCTCGCAACAGTTTTAGATCGACGTCTATAATGTGTGTATCTGGTATCATGTTGGGCTGCATCTTAGAAATATGCCTCAGTTGGAGTTTGTGGACAGCAGTACTCCACGGTTTATCCTCAGGGCTGTTTATCACTTTAACTGAGGTGGAATTCTGTTGTTGAATGATGATTTATTTTTATGAACATTTTACTTATACATTTGACATCATGCCGCTCTTGACCAGGTGAGAACAAAGGGACGTCATAGTCCTTGCTTCAGTTCTGTCAAGGAAGTAAAAAGTCCATTTGCCACTGAAAAACCTTTTTGGGATAAGCTTTCAGGAATTGTAGAAAGGTCTGGCTTGAGGAAAAACTGGATGCTTTTCCATCAAGTTCAATAAATGCTTTACTGCGCCCTTTAAAAAAGCAAAATGTGTTATTTATCTCAACCTACATCCTCGTTCAATCACCTGAGGAAACTGGTAATAATGAGGGTTGTTTCTGCCACCTTCTGACCTCACCTTGGTTATGCTGATGTTGTTTACATGAACGTCTCTGTCAGCTCACTACAGATGTTGGACGCTGTTTTTCATGGAGCACTAAGATTCATAACAGGTTGTAAACCTCTCACTCATTGTTGTACTTTATGTCAAATGGTCGTCGTTATCTACACGCAGACGTCTTCACTGGTAAAACTTTATTTACAAGTCATCATTGGTCGCTGCCATCTTTTTTATCCTCCTATATGTCACTCAGTCATAATCTGTCCTTCCAGTATTTCATCACTTCAGCGTTCCCTCAGTACGTACATGACGTCTCTTACTCTGCTCCTTCACCAGGCAGCAGCACTTTTAGGAAAGCTAACTTACTTAAAGTGTTTCTGAATAATATGGAGAAAGCTTCTCTGAACTGTTTTTAGTATTTAGTGTGTTGTTTTATTTGATTTGTACGTCTGTAACTCAATGTTATGTTCGGGTCTGTCCTAATAAGATTCAGTGATATTATCTGTTAAAGATCAAGAAATGTTTTGCTGTGATAACACTGGTTAATAATGATTTTTTTTCAGACTGGATGCTAGTTTGTCCTGGTCACGCCGTCACAGCGAGGCTTGTAGAATTATCAGTGACAGTCATCATCACATTATCACACAGCTTTTACGCCTCAGCAGTTCAAGAACTGAATTCTCTAACCCAATCCCCCTGCTGGTTCATTTAAAGGTCCTATTGATATGTTTCTAATATTTCTGTGTACAATGTACAAAATGTATCCTCGATTATTATATTTTATCTGCTGCACAGACTTATTCGCTGAACTTCTGGGTGGGTTAAAATAAAACAATCTGTAAGTAGTGTGAGATGTGCTTTAAAAATTAAAACAATACAGTTTAAACATATTGTAAATAAATCTGAACACATATTAACTAAGACTGTTGCTCAAGAGTATTTTTTTACTGGCCAAGTTTAAAATTCATAATTGTACATTTACTGGCAATAAAAAAGGCTAAAACACTGTTTTAATATTTTCTTTATTTGAAGTTTTTAGACATAATTTATATGTAATTTCTGATTTCTATCTGTTCTCTGTCTGGTTGTTTTCTATTAATCAACCCTGTATTTGTAGACTTTTGTTTAAATAAAGTTGAACAAAAAAAGAACAGAGGTAACGTTTCTATTACGCTGGTTACCAACCGCCACCAAAACACACGAAGAAGAAGAAGAAGTATAGGAGAAGGAATAGAGGAAGAAGAAGAATAGGAGAATGAATAGAACAAGAAGAAGACGACGACGACGAAGAAGACGGTCGCCATCTTACGTCATGCTGCAGCGCGCGCGGGAGGACGTCCGTGCATTTTCTCGACAACTCAGCAAGTATTTACTCAATATAACTTGAATGTTGCGTGTATTTGTGTATTTAAATATTTGAACACTGTATATTTTTTCTCCTCTTAGCTAGTGCATTTTCGACGATGTTTTAGAGTAACCATTAGCTAGCTAGCTGGTTAGCTGGTTAGCAAGTAGCAAGTCAAACTTTAGACTTTTCTTTTCTGAATCCTGACAACTAGACCACGTTGGGCCATGTGTAGTGTTTAACACAATCCTGTATTATAATATATGCAAATATTTTGTTTCTTTCAGGCCAAAACACCCCATCCCTCCAGTCTTATCTGTCTTTTATTCCTCATGTATGGACCTTCAGGACTGGTTCGGTGGCAGACTGCATTGTTTCTGGTCTTCCTGAGGAGGCTCATGCTGCGCATTTGTCCAAGTACAAACTACAAACATCTTCTCATTTTGTAAAACTGAGTGAGTGCAGTCGATGTCAGTGCATTAAATTACTCCACAGCTGAATAAAAACAAGGTAAATAACCTTTTTACAGAGCTCCCCACATCGTATGAAGTGTTTTTTTGTACCACTTATTTTACCTAAATATTCTCTTCCACCAAGTTACCCCTAGTGGCCTTTTTCTACAATCTCAGTTTAACCAATCAATTGTCACAAGTGGTTTCAGATCATTTCTGGCTATGTTAAAAAAAAGTTGTTTTTGTATTTCTGTTCCTCAGAGCAAACTCCAGACAGGACGCCCCTGCTGCCTTGTCCCCCTGCTGCCTTGTCCCCCTGCTGCCTTGTCCCCCTGCTGCCCCGTCCCCATCCAAACCCCCAGCTATAGTGAAGAAGTATCTGTCTTTTATTTCTTGCTCTTGAAGCTTCAGGGCAGCAGCAGTGGCAGCAGGCTGCACTAATCGGTCTTTCCACCCTTGTCACCACCTTTGTTTTGACCCTGCTGCACCGGCTCATGTTGCTTGATCTGCAACATCTTCTCATTTTGTCAATCTGAGCATGTAAATTAACATTTTCATCAACTATCAGAATAGTTGATGAAAACAAGGTAAATAACCTTTTTACACAGCTTCCACATCGTCTGATTAACTTAAGCACTTTTAATTCAAAAACCATGACAAACTTTAACATTCTTCTGTCTTTTATTTCTTGCTCGTGAAGCTTCAGGGCAGCAGCAGCAGTGGCAGCAGGCTGCACTAATCGGTCTTTCCACCCTTGTCACCACCTTTGTCTTGGCCCTGCTGCACCGGCTCATGCGCTGCATGTGTCCAAGTACGAACTACAAACATCTTCTCATTTTGTCAAACTGAGTGAGTGCAGTCGATGTCGGCGCATCAAATGACTCATCACCGCTGAATACAAACAAGGTAAATAACCTTTTTACACTTATTTTACCTCAATTGTATCTTCTACCAGATTACCACTTGTGGCCTTTTTCTACAATCTCAGTTTAACCAATAACTTGTCACAAGTGGTTTCAGATAATTTCTGGCTGTGTTAAAAAAAAAAGAGTTACAAAGAACAAATGTTTTCTGTTCCTCAGAGCAAACTCCAGAGAGGACGCACCTCCTGCCCCGTCCCCCTCCTGCCCCGTCCCCCTCCTGCCCCGTCCCCCT
>JAUMHJ010000171.1:0-10300 GCA_032361105.1 Microctenopoma lineatum
AAGGGGGTTTGTGAGAGCTGCGGACAGTGCTGCTATCAGTGACAGTCTCACTACTGCTGTTCTGATGCGGTTCAAATTGTGTTGGTCCTCTGGGGCCCCTCTTGGCCTCGGGGCCCTAGGCAATTGCCTGCTTTGCCTGTCCGTACGCGGCGCCTCTGCTTGTTGGCATATAACCTGGTGGGACTGGGAATCGTACTCGCTCACCCTCGGGCTTAAAAATGACTGCTCTACCCACTGAGCTATCATGTCACCAAAGTTACACAGCCGTACACATGGCCGCTGCAGGGCTGTTTCTGGGTCTGTGGGGTTCAACAGTTTGGTTCATTACCTAATATGATTCAATTCAATTAACTTTCATTCAACTCAATACACATAATTATATAAAGAGCAGAAGTGCTCAAACTTTAAAAAAACTAATAGATTTGATGATGTGGAGATTCCTGTGGGAAAGATTTGACAGTAAAGGTGACTTATAAATGCATTGTTTTAAAAGAAAGAGCCATGTCTTCATTAAGCCAGAATAAAGCTGAATAAAGCAAAAAACATTGATTTCCTTTTGCTTTTCTTATCAAACAAACTGTATTTTAGCTGGATACTAGTGATATGTCGTCCGCGAACAAGCCTTTGCCTTGTTGAAAGCCAAAACACCAAGCGCATGTGGGGGGAGAACCAGATCTTCAGCCACTCAGCTCAGCTCTGCTGCAAATCCATGCAGGCAGGAGCTGAACTTTTTTTGGATGGGCATACTATATGCAGCCAATCACATGCATAGACAGACTAAGATCCAATCATAATGGGGCTTGTTTGAGATGAGCAAGGTCTGCGCAGATTCGATCACCGGTGATCGGCGTGCAGTATGTGCCGGTTAGATTTGTGTCCGATTTAACGCTGACTTGCTCTGACGTCGTGCCTAAGTTGGTAACCTTGTGAGATCAAGGCGGCCGCAGATTTTGGAGCAAGGCACTGCAGTTGCTCTCCACCGGCTGCAAAACCTCAGTGTATGATGGGAAACGCCTGCTCTCACCTGATCTAAGATCTGATTGGTTCAGGTGTCGGAGGATGTTTAGTAGTAACATATTCTCTTTTTTTAAATATATATTTTAATTCAGTCAGATTTTTCATTGTGGAAAAACGATTCTATACAGAATAAATGCTGTGAATGATCAGAAAAAGCTGATTGTATCTAAAATTAGACTATAAAGTCACAGATTACTTTCAGATTACTAATGTAACATCTGCACAGATTTTTCAATCTGACAGTCTAATTATGAGACAGATCAATAGTCAAATGTCTGTCTTGTATTTCTATACAGTATGCATATATTGGTCTACAATAAGCATGTTTTTAGAATGACTTTGTAACAGGGAGTAGTTTAATCATATTTGTAGTTTAATCAGCAAATTGGCACATAGACAGCGTTTCTTTACAATTTACCGCATTTTATGTGAAATACATAAATCATACGCAGGTTAAACCATAAACTCACCCTCTTCTGTTTCATTTTAACAACAAACAACAATTAGTAGAAAATACTATTTTTTTTTATTTGTAGCCGATCTTGAGTCTGAGTTGTTTTTCTGTTTCTCCCTCACCTAGGTCATGCCTCCCTCCCTGATTGCTCCCAGCTGGTTCTTGTTTCTAATCATCCCCTTACTATTTATTTCCTGCACTCTCCGCTTGCATTTGCCAGATTGTACTGCTACTTACTGTCCTGCTGCCTCACGTCATCTTCCCTCCATCTTGTCTGTAAATTGGTTTGGGTTGTTCCACGTTCTGTCAATCCCTGGTTGCCCCATGTCATATCTCTCATCCCATTGTGCTCAGTCTTTTTACTCACTTTTTCACTGCAACCCATCGACCTCCCTGTCTTTAGTGTTTATATGTGGTTTTGCCTCCTCCTAAGTGATTCTCTATTCAGTTGTTTTGGAGAAATACATTTAAATTACAGTTGAAACTTTAGAGGCCTTTAGAAGTTCAGTCTTTCCTTTTATTTGAGGTGATAGCTCATCTACCCTCCAAGTGTCAAGTAACTAAACTACTACAACAACACACAATGTGTAACATTACTGGGTTTTCTATCTGTTCATGTATGCCTGACATTACATGTCCTCCCTTTTGCACTTTACATTGCGTTCTATTTTGTATTGTGGCACAACCAGAGCTCCAAGTGTGACCAAGTAGTCACTCTGACTGAGCTCCAGAGATCCTGTGTGGAGATGGGACAAAGTTCCAGAAGGACAACCATCTGTGCAGTCCTCCAGCGATCTGGGCTTTTTTGAGAGAGAGGGTAGACACAAGCCATTACACCAGAGAACCTTGTCTCACAATCCGAAATTACTTCAGATGCCTATTTCAAAACTGCTTATGTGTTTTGTGCTAGGAGTGGCTTTTGTCAAAACTGAAGAAAGTGATAGGGGTGATAGATGGTTGGTTGGTCTGCTGATTGGTTGGTTAGTTCACTGTAATAAAAACACAAAAGTAGGTCCATAACAAGACTAAAAGGTTTTTTATCCAAAGCAACTGGACTTGTTTGGTTTGACTGACTGGTCAGTCAGAATTGAGAAAGCCCTCTGGAATGGAAGGGTGAAACGTCATCAAGAAACCAGTTGCTTTGGATAAAAACCATGACCTGGATGACTGAGATCCTTCACAGATAATATATGTTACAATACTTTCTAAATGCCACTATATAAATGTGACACTAATAATTTGTTACCATCTGAGTGGAGACTTTTATAATTTACTGAGGACTTGATTGGACTTCAGAATGTCTTGTTTACACTTGGTTCTGGGGCAATGGAATTACATGTGGACAGTAAAACACATCACTTTTCTCACCTGTTGATATAGTACATGTGCATCTCCAAGAGGCCATTTGAGTTCCATGGTGCACTATGTGTAATGACATATAAGAAACATCCAATGACAATGCGACAATGCGACTATCAACATGCCCGGGGGCTGGCTGTACCAAAGGAAACCTGTAACATTGTTGTTGGGCAGGCATTAGGATGAATTAGTGTTTGCCTACAAATGATATGTTATAATGTTTTTACTTGGAATTTGAGAGTTATGTTGTCAGTAGTTTCTAAAATAAAACAAAAATGTCAGTTTTACTCAAACATATACATTTAAATAGCTAAATCAGAAAAAATCTATACATTTTGCAGTGATCTCTTAATTTTTTCCAGAGGTGTGTGTATTTACGCTGTCTATTTATAATCTGATCGCACAAGACATTATTTTTATAATCAAGTGTAATCAGGGACTATCTGTACATAATGATGTGCATGTCTGTATGAAAGAAACATTTCAGTATTAATGTGACCACCAGCAGGGCTTTCTACTACAGTATCAGCTCAGTCTCAACATGGTCCCACTAACTCATCTCAATCTCTAAATGATGCCT
Organism: Microctenopoma lineatum; assembly: GCA_032361105.1. NCBI lineage: Eukaryota > Metazoa > Chordata > Actinopteri > Anabantiformes > Anabantidae > Microctenopoma > Microctenopoma lineatum. The sequence goes on from JAUMHJ010000171.1 coordinate 3,411, forward strand.
GCAGTTTGATGGCCTGAAAAATCATTTAGAAAAACATTGTAAAACTTAATCAACAGTACATCGTAGATCACAACTAATACCATTATTTTAATAACAAGTCTTGAGCATCGTGCCTATGTGGAATCACACACAAATGTGCACACACAGCAATACACAGAATAATGAGTGTCATGGAGAAGGCATTTGTCTTAGGTTAGGCTTGTACTGTCAATTTTTAATTCACATGGCTCTCATCAGCAAAGCCCTAAAGGTCTCATCATCATCTCCACTCAGATATATTATTCACTGGATCTAACCTAAAAACATACACACACCATGCAGACATAAAGATTTGTGTTTGTTTGTATGCATACAATTATGCATCACGTCACACAAAAAAAGAAAAAATGCACACATATGCTTACACTTGCTTACATGCATATCATACAAAGAGAGACATGAATTTCACCACCTACACACACACACACACACCCTTACTCTCTCTCTTCCCCTGTTTCCCTCTTTGTGTTATTATTGCCTGGATCCATCTGACTGTGACTAAGTGAAGAGCTGTCTTCATTTGTTTCAATCTGATCCCCTAATGTTGCTACGAGTGCCGTGAGCTAGCACCATAGGTCACACACATTACGCTGACTGTGAGTGTGTGTCTGTGTGTGTGTGGGGGGGGTTAAGCAGAGAACATGTTATGGTGTTTTACAGTCTTCTATTGCAGTACACATGAGCATTGTATTGTGGTGTGTTAGAATGGTTCCTCTGCTGCTTAAATTATGTCACAGTTCATAATGTAATAAATAATCTTATCAGAAACAACTGCTGACACACAGTGGCAGTAGCTGGCAGACTTAGAGTAAAAGTAAAACTCTTATCAATTTTACACATGCAGTTTTAGTGGTCACAGTGATTTTAGACAACCTGTTACATATATTTACTAGATAATATTTGATAACTTAGAGAAAATAGCATAAATTGATATTAAATTAATGCACACATACAAGTTGAACAGTACCATCAGTATACTGATAACGCACCCACCACTTTAACACTAATGGGAGATTGAGTGATCACATTACACTTGGCCATTATTGAGTTATTCTGGTAGTTTATCACTGCTCAACTAGAGGCCCAGTCCCTAAAGAAGCACAAGAGAACCCAACCCCCAGTGGCCACGTGGTGGAGGACTCATTTTATGAAATGTTGATGCCTCATCTGTTGACCATTCATCCTGGTCCTAATTAACTATAACTATATTCCTATACAGCTACAACTGCAATCACATATATATATATTTTTGAAAGGAACATAATTAAAACATACAAATACAAATGCTGTAAATCGTATCCAGTGCTGGAGTTGATGGCTCATTGTAGAGGGGGAAAAAAGATCTGAACCTTAAGTGTCTGTGAAGATTCTCTCTAATTAAACCAAACTAGCAGGGCAGGTTCCCAAAGAAGGAATCTGAACTGTTTGACACATGTGTTGACTGCCTGATACACAACTGTGGCCTACAGTACACCAAGGCTATTTTAATAATGGCCCACCGGCCACATGCAGCTGAGAAACGACCTCAGATTGGCCCAGTCTGTGGTCCAAACCAGAAATGCAGAATAAACTGATGGCACTTTCCTATCAGCAGTCAACCTACAACAACTTGATACCAGCATGATAGACTACAAATAATGTAAGCAACTAAGAACCTTCTTGGCTGATATGTGACATTTGGATACGAAGGTATTGGATTACAATGTTTATCCTATAATATTTCTTTATTGCAGTCAAAATACACAGCTGGGTCTGTGCCTGTTTAATTCTTCTTAATTCACATGTTGAAGTGCCCTTAGGAAAATTAGTGAAAACTAAGAGCAGCAGCAATGTATTATATGAAAAGAGCTATAGAAGTGCAGATCGTTTACTATTTGCCAGTCAAGCATGCTGGAAACAATCTTATACAGTAACAAACACAAATGATGGGCTAAAACTCAGAAATGAATAAAAAACTGCTGCACTCCACTCCCACCTCAAGTCAGGATGACAACAGGATGTCAACACTGATGAGAAGGCTTTAAGCTTCCTTTTGCTATTCTGAACAACAGCTCTACAAATCTGTCCAATGTATCACAGACACACACACAAACCCACACACACAGGTTTAACAGAGGAAAAGTAAACAAGTTCACACACGCACACAGAGATGGCCAAAAATATACACTGTTACAACAACACAGCTCTAATGGAACCCCGTCCAATCTAATTAGAGGAAATGGAGAGTTTTTGTAGATCTTTTCTCTCAACCTATTCTGTCTGATGACACACAGCTTCTGTTTGTGCTGTCTTATACTTGAACAAACAACCCCCCCCACACACAATCACATTCACCAATGCTTTTAACATCACAAAATCTGCAGGAAGTTTGAATTCTTGATTAATAATTTCCTTTTGTCTCAAACTTTGCCACCACACCACCCACCCATTGTCTCTTGCTTTTTCACTTTAGTTTTTGCAGTTTTCACATATCTTTTCCCACTGTTATTCTCTCTGACAGATGGGTAACCCATGCATTGTTCTGAATATTTCATGTATGTCTTGCTGTTTTCTACAACTACACCAGTACCGTTATTTTTATATTGCTATTTTAATATTGCTATCATATTAATTATATAAATGACTGAATTCTGTTTATGGAGTATTAAGGCAACCATAAATATTATGTCTTTACACATGGATACAGAGACGTTTGTTCTGACGCTGAAGCTGTAGTCAATTTAATTCAATCGCTATAATTGTATAGTGCCAAATCACAACGTAAGTCATCTCAAGGCCCTTTACAGTTAGTTTAAGACCTTACAGAATATAAATATATACTCAACCCACACAGTCCAACTTGAGCAAGCACTAGGCAATAGTGGAGAGGGAAAACTCCCTCTAACAAAGGAAACCTCTAAGCTCACAATGGGCGGTCATTTGCCTTGACCAGTTGGGGTGAACAACAGGCAACAGAGATCAAAACAACAAGGAGGAGCACATAAGACACAGGGCAGGTTTGTATAGGACCAGTAGCTACAGCTCCACGGTCGAGGACACCTGCAGAAAAATACAGAGGGAGATAGAGAGAGAGAAGAACAAAGCACAACTAGGGGAGGTTCTCCCTCCCCTAGTTGTGTGTTATGTTAACAACATGCAATGATAGCATGATAGTGAAGAGAAAAGGAAGAGAGGAGCTCAGTGAATAAGGAAAGTCCCCCAGCAGACTAAACCTATAGCAGCTTAACTAAGAGATAGTTCAGAGTCACCTGATCCATCTCTAAGTACAAGCTTAAAAAAAAACAAAAGTTTTAAGTATAGTCTTAAAGCTAGAGAGGGTGTCTGCCTCCAGAAATTTTACTGGGAACTGGTTACACAGGAGAGGAGCTTGAAAATGAAAGGCTCTGTGTCCTAGTATATATTTGAAAACTCTCACAAGTAGACCAGCACTCTGAGAGCGAAGTGCTCTGCTGGGATAATAAGGTTCTATCAGGTCGTGTCAGGTAGTGTAGGAGAAATATGATCTCTCTTGTTAACACCAGTCAGAACGCTGGCTGCAGCATTCTGGATTAACTGGAGGACCTTTAATGAATTATTAGTGCATCATATTACCAGTGAATTGCATTTGTCCAGTCTAGAAGTTAGATGGACTAGTTTCTCAGCATCACTCTGAGACAGGATGCTCCTAATCCTAGAAATATTCCTGAGGTGGAAGAAGGCAGTTCTGGAGATTTATTTTATGTAATGGGTAAAAGAGATATCTTGATCAAACATTACATCAAGATTCCTCACAGTAAATAGTAAAAAGTTCTGCACACATATAGCTCTTTTCTATCTAGACTAGTAGTCAAAGTGCTTTACACTGCTTGATTTTTACCTATTCACACACACACTCACAACGAGGGTAACTTGGAGTTTAGTGTCTTGCCCAAGAACACTTGGGCTTATTGGACTGGGGGGCAGCCTCCTGTGCCACCGCCACACCCACAGTACTGTTTGAGGCCAATGCCATAAACCAATGGTAATCTGATCAGATAGCTTGTCTCTCAGGCCTTGGGGACCAAATATAATAATAATTCAGTCTTGTCTGAATTAAGGAGTAGAAAAATACAGGACAGCCAGGCCTCTATGTCTTTTAAACATGCTTGAAGTTTAACTAGTTGATTTGTTTCATTAGGTTCCATAGATAACGAGATTCAGCAGTTCCCGCAATATGGCGGACCGGACACGACCGAGCATAGACGCTGCTACACCTCGTATTAAACCTGAGGTTTATATTACTTCTGACGGTAGGACTATTGTCGTAGACGAACCTTTAAACTTTCTGGATGATGTAACTCCGGTAAATGGAGCCCGGGATCTCGACAACAGCTCAGTGGAAGAAAACAGGATCATGGAGCAGAGAAGCGTCTTGGCCAAATCACCTGAGTGGAGACACGGCAGAAAAGTAAAACCAGTTGTTGCTAAACACAATATTAAATCACAGCTCCACACAAAGTCTCCCAGGAAGAAGACGGTGAGCGGGATCGTTGGGACCAGCGATCGTTGGGACCAGCACTGGAGGTCACATTCGGGCCGTAACGACAAAGGTATGAGTGTTTTTGCAACTAAATCTGCCCCCGATTTAGACTCTGAGACACTCGCTATTTATTTGAAAGACAGACTATGTCGGGATGTACCTGTCAGAAAATGAACACCATGCAGAGCCAGTTTAGCTCTTTTAAAATAACAGCTGAGTGCAATGAGGTAGCTGAGATGTATGACCCACTGCTCTGGCCAGAAGGGATTTATGTTCGGCGGTTCTCCGGTAGGTCCAGAGGCTGGACCATCTTCCTCCGATGCACATAAGGCAACAGTGTCTGGGGCATCTGCTTGTGTATAAACTTGATCAATGGACATGGCTTTTAAAGTTGTGTTTTATAACTCGCGTGGGCTACACCTGGGACAGAGTGTTGGGGACAAGGTACATCGCATCAGTGTGGACATGCTGTCAGAATCTGCGGATATTCTGTGCATTCAAGAAACATTTTAAGCAAAACAAGATTTGGATAAACTCAATACGTTACATTATGATTTTCTTGGGGCAGGAGAATCCACAACTGATTTTAGTACGGGAATTGTACGTGGTAGAATACTGGGAGGAGTGGCTAGTCTCTGGAATAAAGAATATGATCCACTGGTTAGTGGGATTAGGTTAGAGGTAGACTGGTGTATAGCAATCAAAATTACTTATAAAGAGAGCACTGCAGTCATCTTAAATGTGTACACTCCGTATGAATGTCATCATAATAAGAATGAATACTTAAACAGATTGGCTTTTATAAGTACATTTATCAAAGACTGTGAGTGTACAAATGTATTTGTGGTGGGTGATATGAATGCTCATATCTCTGATAATAACTGTTTGGTCAGATCCAGTTTTGCTATAGTAATAGGTTGGTTCTCTCTAGTAAAAAGGAAGGAAAAGCTATACATACATTAGTGTTGCATGGCACACAATATCCTGGCTGGACCACTGCATTTGTACAGCTGATGCCCATTATAGTTTAGGTGATGTTGGGATTTTATTTGACCTGTCCATAACTGATCATAAACCTGTTTCTCTGTCACTGAATTTTGAGAGCTTACCTCGGCTAAGTAATCATATAAACCCTCAACATAGTATGAGCATATGTTGGACCCAACTCACAGAAAATGCTCATAGGTATCATTATATGTCGTCAGATGAGGCACTTACACACTTTCCACATGAAGCACTCTTATGTGACAACATTAATTGTAAGGATTATGGACATAAGAGAGATCTGTGTATATTTTATGATAATATTGTGCATTGTTTGAAGCTTAGTAGTGAATCATTACGTAAAAGTACGGAAAAGAAACACAACTGCACCTCCAGGCCAGGATGGAATGAGTATGTGGCTGATTTTTACAAAGAAGCCAAGGATGCTCATAAGAATTGGGTATTGTCTGGAAAGGCCAGGTATGGTCCTGAGTATGAATACAGAAAATGCACCAACTTGAGATTTAAAAGTGCGTTACGCTACATTAAAAGAAATGAGGAAACATTGAGGGCCAATAGTATGGTGAAACATTTTTTATTTATTTTATTTAACTGTGAATTTTGGAAAGAAGTCAGAGTTGCTTATAACAGAAAGATGGCTCTCCCAGCTTGTATTGCAGGGGTCACAGGTGACGACAATATTGCTGCAATGTGGAAAGATTTTTAAAGTAATATTTTTAACAGTGTTAGTAGTGATGATTTTTGTCCTGGCAATGTACCTAATGACAGGGGTGTGTTTATTAAAGTAGACGAGGTCCAATCCATAATTGAAGAATTACCTTCAAACAAAGCATGTGGTCCTGATCTAATAACAGCAGAACATGTGAAATATTCAAGTACTAGAGTCTTAGTTCTAATTGCCATGTGTTTTACTGGCCTACTAATCCATGGTATATTGCCTGATTCAATACTGTCTGTATATTTGCAGCCAGTGGTTAAAGATAAAACTGCAAAAATATCTAGTATAGAAAACTTCCGACCTATTGCAGTGGCTAGCATATTATCTAAGGTGTTGGAGCAAATTGTCCTGAATAGGATATCAAATTATATAAATACTACTCACAATCAGTTTGGATTTAAACGTGAACACATGACATGTGTATTTATGCACTAAAATAAATTCTAAACAAATACAGATCTCAGAACTCTACCATATTTATGTGCTTTCTAGATGCATCAAAAGCATTTGACAGAAGCAATCATGGCAAATTATTTACTAAACTACGCGAACAAAAAGTGCCTTTATATTTAATCAGGATTCTGCATTTCTGGTACATGCATCAAAGTATACGAGTCAGGTGGAACAGGA
>JAUMHJ010000172.1:0-10287 GCA_032361105.1 Microctenopoma lineatum
CTGGTGTCTTCTTCTTGTAAGTCGCTTTGGATAAAAGCGTCTGCCAAGCAAAGTAAAGTAAAGTAAAGTAAAGTAAGCGCATTTAGCAACTATCCTAATATATATCCCATCTAACATTGCTACATTACAAGTTGGGGTGATTTCCTCCATTCATTCTTTAGTGTTTGTTGGACGTAGACCTACTATTCACATACAGTAGGCAGGCGCCCATCTGAGTACACGTCCCAATTCTGCAAACGCCGTGACCTCGTGAAAGTAATGGATCAACAGATAAATCTCAAATCGATGTCACTTCCTTGCTCATTTGCGTCACCCTCATCAACAGTAGGGGTCTTGGCAAAAGCTGCTCAGTGGACGGCTCTCTTTGAAGCCAAGAGTGGTTTAAGAGGTGAAGGAGGACCGGGCAAACCACACACTGGTGATGAATGACTTCACTGATCCATTACTGTCTATTTTAGGCCCGTAATCCAAGTGGGAATGCCCACATCAAAGCCTGGCTCCTTCCTAAGAGGAATTCCCCTCATACTTGGACATGCAAATGAGCAAGGCCTCCTCCAGGCCCCCACACCTGATTGAGGCATGGACCGCCATTGCCAACGACGCACCAGGGGAATTACATACCAAGGGATGGCATCCAATTGGACCAAACTCTCCCTAAGCAATTTGCCTTGGCTGTATTCACTGGCATAGTCAGGCATGGCAGCACTTCCTTTATTTCACGGCCACGCCGCAAGATTTCTGGCTGGACCTCGCTTGGAAGCCATATTATGGCTGAGAAAGGAGGAAAAGAGGGATTTGTTTTTTACAAAAGAATAGAGCAGGGATCTGTGTCAGTGTCTCTGCTCATTCAGGTTTTGGGATGTTTTCACTTGTTGCCTGAGCTTACGATGAGATGTTCCCGATTCTCATCCTGTTTCTGATCCTATTTGCACAAAACAATTGTCACTGCTCTGAGTTAGCTCTGCCAAACAAGTTTCTGCTCTCCAGGAACAAAGGGGCGCGTGTACACGATAATCTAAAGCTACCACTACAATGCTCACTTGTGAATTCCGTGGAGGAGTTGGAGGAGTACAGCTTAAAAGCACAGTATGTCTGTTGTGTATCCGTCCAACTCACACAAATACAGCAACAAATAAACATCCACTGACAAACTCAAAAAATAAAAGTGTAGAAATGTGCGTCACCGGACTGACACGTCCTCTCATTTCTACGGAGTTGGATGCCTGTGATTTTTCTGCTGCTCTCCATACAACACTACATACAGGTTGAAAAGAAGAAGGTCACCCAGCTCCCTGGACAGCACAGCCACGGAAATGGCAGGAGATCACAGAAAGAAGAATATATGTTTCAGTGAGCAATTCTTAGCGGGGAAAGAGAATTTCTGTACATGTAGATGAGAAGAAAGAAAACGAGTCGGCGGCTGTGATGGAGCCATCTTTTTGGACCCTCTTTGCGTTGGGGTTCCATTGTAGATAATCAGCTTTTAAACATGTCTGACACCTCTGTGATCAGGTTTTAGCTTTGCTCTGCTCACACACCCCATAGTTTATTTGTCCTAATTGCCCTATTGCTCTGGTCACTGTCCCAGCATTATTCCTCTGATCTCTGCAGCTTTAGCCTTAAAAAAAGAAATCGCAGACAAAAACACTTTCAGAAAAGAAACTAGCATCCGTTATTAATTGTACTCTAACATTTAACGTTTCTGTTTTAAATACTGTTACTTTTGCCTTTTCAGTGCGTCACAACATTTAATTTAAAGGTATTAAAAGTTAAGGGACAAAGAAAGATTCTTCAGTTGATCTAAATACAAAATCACCACAATGGAGACACGTGTTTTTAAGTATCATCACAAATAACCTGAGTTAAAGGTGGATTTCCTATATTATGTTACAGGATTATTATAACTGATGATTTAATGTTGCGTTTCTGCTGGTTATAGCATGTTACCTATTTTATAAACTTTACAATTTCAAACAACACTTGATATTTAATGTGACAGTTGTGTTTTTGCAGTAAAATCTATAGTGATGTTTAACTAGCTAATAGAAAATATAAGTGGGACAAATGTGCTATATTGTTCTATAGAAATGTAAAATGCTAATGGTATAAATATTTTTTTATAAATCCTGCTGAAACTCCATATTCTCTTAATGTATTGTAGTAGAGGCAGAGAGTGAGATATTATGACATTGTAATTGCAGCGAACCTGACTCCAGATTCAATTTTCTCTCTCAGTGCAGGTTTAACTCCACACCTTGTTCCCTGGCAAAATGCCCTTCTTTCTGCTTCCACTAGGATTCCTCACCCAAAACGCCCTGTCTGGCAGATTTGTGCCTTTCTTGTGTCCCTTTCATAGAGCAGAGAATGCAGCTGAAAGGCAGGGCAGGCTTCCTCGCTGCCCCGGGACCAGTCCAAATTGTAATCCTATTCCTCTGTTTATCAAAAAGAGGGAGAGAGCAGAGAGAGGGAGGCATTGAGCTGACAGCTTGATTGTGATGCTCCTGTCTGATAACTCAGCTAACCTTATCCATCTATTTCACCTCAACCTTGCAGCCATGTCCCCAACCCCCTTCCACCTGCTTCATCCTCCACCCTGTGAGAGCCATACACATACACACACATACAGGCTTACCTCACACACACACTCACACACACTCTCTCTCTCTCATTCTCTCTTTTTCTTGCTCTCGTTCCCGTAATACACACACACAAATAATCACTGCACACCTCTGACCCCTTTATCGAGTGTCAGTGTTAATCCTCATCTCTCTGCTCAATGCAGAGCACAATCACAGAGACCCGCAGGACCTGCAGTTAGTGCTGTGGTTAAGTAGCCCACGGTGAAGAAGTCTGTGATAAAGGTGGCACAAAGGGTCAGTAGCTGCTCGGAGCATGGGTCCGAGCCCGTGACTGGCCATGGCCTTGAGACAGGACAAAGAGGCGGGGTGCAGAGGACGTGCGGAGTTATAGACGGACTGAAGAGGAAGTGGATCAGAGAGAAAGAATGAGCAAGGCAAGGGGTAGGCTGATATACTGGGATAGGATGGGGGCATGTGTGTTCACAGAAAAGCTCTTTCAGCTGGCTTATTAAAACTCCACAGTGCTGAATGTATTAGAAAATAGGTTTTCAACGTCCGACTCTATGGAACACTCTACTCAGGCAAAACTCCACGTTTTCTTATTGATATTTCTTTACACGTTTTCACCATTAAAAGTATGCAGAATTAGCCATTAGCACGTCCTGTCCCAGCACACCACGTACAGAAAAGTACCAGTAAATTATTTCTATACTGAATAAAATCAAAACGACGAGCAACTTTTTCCTAGTTGAGTTGAGCGAGCTTGTCCATTAGTCAGGGTGGCAGCCGTCCCATGTCAGCTATGTTAACAGATGTTTTGTAATAAATATCATCTAATTACTGTATATTGAGAAATTACTTCCCATTAAATGAAAGCTTCTGGAGGATTTTTACATTGATGGACTGTGGAGCGCCGATAAGTAACATTTAAATGAAAACCATTTGCGGGTTTTATGTTAACATCCGGCAACCGTGATTCAGCAAATTAATCAAGTTCAGCAGCGCAGGTAGCTTTAATGATATGCTCCTATGTTCAGCAAACATTCATCTTCTCTGCAGCTTCCACTGTAGCCTGCTCTGAGCCGTGTCCTTGGGACACCCATGTGACACACGACGACATGCACCCACCCAATGCAGAAACACAGGTGAACCCATGTGTACACGCACACGTGCACAGTGACGTAGACACACACACACACACACACACACACACACTCTAGACAGCGTCACTGTCAGAGATAAATGATGCCTGACACTGTGGCCTGGAGAAACGGGCTGACTGAACAGCAGTGAGATGAAGATACTTCTCATAAAGGTTCCCTGAGCCAAACGAGTAGTGTCCCTGGGAAACCTGGATGCCGACTTCTGTGGCTCGAGGGCCACGTGTCAGTCAAAACATCCTCCAAACAACCACTTTTGATAGCTGATGAACTTTATCACCCACACACAAACTTCTGGATTGACAACTTAATGGCAGGATGTGTTCGGTTCATATCGCGGGTCCCGACAAAGACGTGAAAAAGCTGTCACTTTCATTCAAAAACAAATTCGGCATTATTTCACATTAATAGACTTATTACCACACATCTCACATACTCATGATTTTTTTTTTATATTTACTTGCTGAGGCCAGTGTTTGCTTTTGATTCTTCTGTTGACAAAGACTAATGTGAGTTCACAAAGATATGAAGGACTTTTAATGTGATGTCTGTCTTTTGTGCTGAGGAACAATAGCAGCTGTAGCTCAGGGGCTTCTCAGTGTTGTGGGAGCCTCAGACACAGACAGGAAGGCAAGGCTATACACAGTGTTCAGAGACTTCCTATCCCCTTTAGGATGATCCGATCAGTCAGTCAAAGGGCCCCTCCGCGGGCCCCGGGGTCAAGGGCCGTGCCAGTCAGACGGGACACAACAGAGGCCCATGTCTCTAAGTGCTACAGTAGATGATTGTTAAAAATTATGATGTATGAGCCTTATTATCACACAGAGAGAGAGAGAGAAAGAAAGAAAGAGAGAGAGAGAGAAATAAAGAAAGAAAGAGAGAAAGAAAGAGAGAAATAAAGAAAGAAAGAAAGAAAGAGAGAAAGAAAATCTCTGTAAAGTTGCTCGAAGCATCTCTTTCTAAAAATATCTACAGAGGAAAATAGAATAGAAAAAAAAGGAAACAGGCCTTTTACAACTTTAAAGAGAAAGACGCTGTGAGTGAGCGGGAGAAAATATTTACTCAGGGAATTAGTTCAGGATCATTGTGTGCGTGCAGCGCTTTAGTTCCCTGGCTCCATTTCAAGGCCCAAGTGGCTCAACTGAAGCTCCCTCCAGGGCAGGCCTAATTATCACAGGGCTAGGGCCATTAAAATGCTTAACTAACCTCGTTTCTCCAAAACGCACAGATTAACGCCAGCCTCCAGCAAAGTGTCAGGAATAACCCTGCTGCCTAATACCCTCTTTGATTTTTTTTCTCTTCTCTAGTGTGGAGAGGCGAGGCAGAGGACTGGTGTGGTAATAGTTATGGATGGAAAGGAGTAGGGAAAGTGAAGGGCCTTTCGCCCGCTGCACAGGTTGCAGAAAGCATAGGTAGGTACAAAGCAGATGGTGTACCTGAGGTTCCTGAAACACAGTGCACCATACATGCATTCACTGATGATATGCAAGGACAGTGAACAAATGTAACTGTTCTCTCTCAACGTAAGGAAATGACAGAAGATATTATCAGAGGAATCAGAATAAGTATGCTGCACATACAAGGAATTTGCTTCTGGTTGTTTGTAGCTTCTCTAGGACAGACCGTGTATGATTATGTCTTTACAAGACATTTGAGTGCAGTTATTGACAATAACAAATACCAGCTTTAAACACTGGGATTGTAAAAAAATACCCTAAACTACTCAAACATGACCTGACAGATTAGGACAGCTGGTGTATCTCTGTCAAACCAAAGCAAGACCCAGCCTCCAAATCCTGCTGCTATGTGGACTTCGTAACGATCTGACCATACTCTGGTGTGAAAGGTTGAACACATGCTCCTACAACAACAAAGGGATTACAGTTGGGAACTGCGGGATTACTACGGATAGTCATAAATTCTTCCGACTATAAAAAAATGACATGCTGAACAAGCAGTTCCTTTTCTCCCGAGGCCAGCGGGGTTCACCTATGATCGGTCTACACCTGGCTGATTATGGGAGAAACAATGGATTTGAATTCGCTTTGAAGCTTCTTTTTTTCTGAAAGACTTTGGGTCGTAGACATCATAAGAGCACAGAAATGACAATATGAACACAATGCAACAACAAATACAACATAACCAACCAAGCTTTCTGCCACACAACACAACAGAAACCAGCAACCATCCAATTAAAAGATACATACTTGATGTCCCGAGTGACTATACCAATAAATTAGAAACAAAACCAAAAAAAAAAAAAAACAAAACCATGCTACTCATTTCTAAATGCTTATCAACTAGACAGTTCCAGGTCCTCCTGCGAAGCTTGGATTTGATGCTCCATATTAAGAGGCAACACTCATCTGTCACCAATGAAAAGATTGTTCCGTAACCATTCAGGGCTTTGGTGGCGATAACAAATTTTGATCGACTGTAACCATCATATATACACTCGACAAAGAAGAAACCATTTTGTTTGTTGTTTGCACATCATGGATCATTGTGAGAGTCAATCTGGACCCCGCCGCTCTACTGCACGTCTCAGTGTTAGGGATTACATGTAAATTAGGTAGTTTAACTACATTTTGCAGAAGCTTTTAGCTACATTCATATTTGCATAGTCATAGTAGTTAAATAGTTTTTTTTGTGTAGTTTGTTGCTGAATCTAAACAAAGAGGTGGGATTTGATATTTTAGCACAGGTTTTGGTCTCAGGTGTCTCCAGAACAGTGAATTTTCAGCTCACCTACAGTTCATAGAAATAGTGTTAGGTAAGAGATCATTTCTATTATTATTAAATGAATGAAGTCATTTATTGTCATAAATAAAGTTTGTTGCATGCTATCTTATTCCTGCATCGGTGCTGTACCTCCTCCACCTGGTTTGTGAAAGGCAGGCGATATTTCTTTTCTTTCCCACCAGTAGTGGGTTTTTTTTCTTAGTTATGTGTGACCTGTGAACAAGTAGGCAGCTACAGATATGTAGATATGTGATTCTGTACATGTTTGTGTAACAATTTCTAAGCAGCTTAACTAGATTTCTCACTATTGTAGTTTAGCTGCAGCTCAACTTCTCGGTAATAATGGTTTTTGTTGCTGTGGTTTTAAAGTGGCCTATAAACATGTCATGATGATAAGATCATCTTCAGTCTGTAGAACCTTGTAAAATTAGACCTTCTGCTAACTTTAAAAGACTCATATCGCACCACAAGCCAAGAGTTAGTACAAGTTTCTATGTACGTCATGTCTTAACAATTTTGTTCAGTGCACAATATTCAAAATCAGCACATGTATTGAACGGGAAACAAGGTCATTTGTATGCAGTGTGCTGTATAATGAATATAATTAATCTTGGCAATAAGACCCCACGCCTATACAGATGCTGATCATGTTTTAGCACTGCTTGAAATGAATTTGTTGTGCTACCCACTTTGTCTTTCAGCCATTGAGAAGACATGAATGAAGTGTCTGATAGCAGGATCACAGTCTTTGTTCAGCATAACACAAGGATTCATTGGTTCATTTAAACAACTGTCTCAAATCAGTGCAATGCAGCATGATTATTTTTCAAAAAGTGTTTGTCTTTATGAAAAAAGCAGGGTCTCTAGATCGTTAGGAAATCAAATTAAACTCAAATCCAATCTGAATGACTGGAACGGTGTGGTTTATCCTTAAATCCCATGCCTGAGCAGTGTTTTATAAGTGTTAACCCATTGCTCTATTCTTCACCACCTTAGCTTTCCAGCTTTCACTTGTAAATCAATGTACAACACAACACATTTTTATTTATTTGCCAGTTCTACGTTATACTCTCACAGACGAGCACATGTTAGTGTCTCATCCCTTTTCACTACATTCCAGGTGCTCCTTTGAAGAATCCATTTTATCCTTGAGGCTTTTTTACTCTTTCATTTCCAATTATATCACACTATTCATCATTCTATGGAAGCATTGTTTTGTACAAACACTCAGGTGACAGGTGGCAGCCCTATTTGGGAAACCATCACACTTCTGCAATTGTGATGCACTGACGTGGTAGTTTGACAGAACACTGCTGATGTAATTAGTAAGCAGATGCAAATCGGCGGCAAAGTAAACTGGCACCGACTTCTCATTTTATGCAACCCAAGCACTGTGAGAGAACCTTATGTCACCCAGATTAGTATAAGGCTGCGTGCAGACACAGTTTCACTTGGTTCATGCTGCTGAAACTATTGCAAAACACCACCGTTATCATACAGCACTATACTGTACCGTACCAGTGCTCAGATCAGTATTTGTATATGAACTGTTGAATACTTGCTGGATATCTATATAGTAAAAGATGCGTATAGTTCTAGATCATAAATGATCATCCCGCTTGAAAAACAGAGCAAAAAGGACTCCAGCAAGGCAACAGGCAACTGTAAGGTTGACAAAAGCTCAACTTTCTGCAAATAAGTCGCAATAAAGTATTACGGCACGATGGGCCTTAAATGCATTAGACTGGCCTCCGCATTGAGTTGTGTCACCTCAACCGCAGATAATTTGTGCAACACACTATATGAACCAGCTGTGGCAAGGAGGGATCTACCAGGGCTGGTGGACAGTTCCTCTGGTCCACACGATGACGCATCTTTGGGCAAGACTCTGAATCCAAACATGCCAGGTGTGTGTGTTCCTCACTTGCAAGTTCTTTTCTTGTTTGTCCTGTCTTACTGTGGACTCGTCTCCCTTTCTATCCTTTTGTCAATTTAAATTTCAAAATCCTTGGTTTCTCTCACCTACGCTACAGAATGCTAACGCTAATACTGAGACTAATGGAAAATGCAGCTCAGTTTGGCAGAAATAAAGGGGCTTGAGCATTGCTAATTGTTTTAGTTATTTCACAAATAATCCTTTTTGTGTTTTTTTGCCTCAGAAAATGGGAGAAAATGTGATAATAAATAAATAAAACACTAAATAAATAGAGACTAATTTGAATGCAGTGTCTGGGGAGATGTAGTGCGAAAGCGCGATAATAGCTAAGCTAGCTTATAACATCTTTGTTTTCACTCAGCACTGTGCTGTGGTCTCTGGGGCCACAAGAGGATTTTTGGCAAAGCTTGTTTTTCTCAAGGTCCACACTTTGCAAACACTCAAGGAGGCTTCTCTTTGCTATCAGTGAATCTGGATCCACTTACACCCTCATAGTGTAGAAGGTGGTGAAGGCTACTCGCGCTCGATGACTTTCCCCATGGACACGCGTTAGTGTGTCTAACACTTGGGAAAGGCTGAACCAAAAAAAAAACAACAATGCAGCCAAATAGTAGTCTTTTTAGGAAGATTAGTTCCACATTTTAGGGCTGTGAATGGCGTGCCGCGTCCTGGATATTATTCTGCTCCACAAGCAAACAGGACTTGCTGCTAAGACACTGAGAATTTATTGTGACTTCTTACATCCACTGTGAATTTATTGTTGTTTCTCAGAATTCCGGTCTGCCTCCATTTTGACACAAATAAATGACTTTGGGACCTTGAAGGTTTAATTTGAAATAGCACATGTCTTGCAGTCAAAATGCCGGAGTGAAACAATTGCTTTTCAGCTGGTAACCACACTTGAGGTGACATGGTGTAGGAGAAGTCAGGCATAATATTTATCTCCCTGCCCTTGGAAATGTGGTACACTCATCCAATTCATCCACGTCTCCATCAGAGAAGAATGAAAGCGCGGCCACAAAAACAGTCCTTTTCATCACAGCAACATGGATCATTTATCTTGCTGAGTTTGCTCCACCACATGTCATCGATTACAAGGGTTTTCTTGAAACAGAGGAAAACCAGAGTTCAGGACTCAAGTAGGAAGGTCTAACACAACAAGCCATCATACAGAATACGGAGATGACAGCAGCAATTATTTAACTGTGTCTGAAGCACAGAAAGACATGAAAAGAAAAACTATGTGAATAAAACAGGTTACATATATCATGCTAGCAACTGGCCCCTAACTGATTTGCACTTTAGTATGTTTTAAGTCACCTGTGAGGATAAAGAAACACAGAAAGGCTCATCTGGTTTCCTGCAGAGACCTTTAATTTGTGGACTCCTCTGCACTTTAAGATGAGCTCAGACATGGCTGGAACTTCACCTTGCATTCAAACACACTACCTTTGTGGTGTTGCAGCACTGGCTGTTCCCTTCATCCCTGTCCAGATGAATGGCTGAGTCGTAACCCTTTCATTACCTACCTACTGCATTTATTTACATATCGAATATATTCGATGTATCACGATTTCTTCCATGACATAGTAATTAATATTTTGTGTCCATCAAGTATAACTTGTAGCTCACTCCAGAAAAGTATCCCAGCAAATGCTTGTATTGTAGGCGAAGAGTGAGCTGCAGAGAAAGAAAATAATTATTTACTTCCGTTTTTATCCAAAATAAACACAGGCAAGTTTATAAGGTAAGTGCAGACTGAAATTTTTCGTCAATTTCTACATCAAAAACATCTTCTGGTTTTTCAAACTAAATGACTTGCAGAGTATATATATAAAGATATATATAAGTATATATATAAGTATATATA
>JAUMHJ010000173.1:0-10279 GCA_032361105.1 Microctenopoma lineatum
GTGAAACTAGGGATTTGGATTGTCAAAACAACATCTGACAACAAGTCAGCATATTTTGGCATCAGCTGTCTCCCCTATGATACTTTATATTTTCTTTTATTTTTAAATCAGTCTCTTTCAGAAGTCCGAGGTTTTTGAAGGACAATATTACACCTCTTAAATTGGCTACCCACACAGCCTGAAAGGGAGATTATTAGCATCTTTATCAGGGTAAAAAAGAGGGGATAAATCCAGAGAGAGCCATGGGATAAATAAAAAGCAAGGACATTCAGACTTGGACACAGCTAGAGCAAGTCATACGGCGTGTTTCCTAGCCAATTGTGCTGTGTGCCAGGTGCATGACATGACAGAGTGCTAGAACACTCATCTGACACCTCAGCTCCCATTTCAGGCCGGGCAAAGCAAAGCAAGAAAGTGTGTGTAAATGCTCCTTCACACATGATTTTGTATATGTCAGAATATAAAAACATTCAAAATCGAGGCAGGGGGCAAATACTGTTGTACACCACTGTGTATGTAGCTGTGAAATGACCAGTGGTCTATTTTACATATGGATTATTGCGCACAGCTTAAGAGCAGCTGTTGTTTCGTGTTTTAATTGTGGAGATGCTCTCTGGTTTCTGCCGTTCTGGTGTGTCAGGTTGTCCATTTAAAATTGAATGTCAGCAGGGCGGTTAATTGTTAATCGTCTGGATAATTACCTGCTTTATTTTAAGGGGGCTCACTCAGACCTTACTTGGACATCTTAGTCGGGAGCTTGTAGTGTAATGTCCATTTCGTATCCACATACATTTCTAGTGAAAATCAGGTTTCCAGCTGTAAGTTGTGTAGTTTCCAGTGAAGTCTATCAAGTCTGAAGGGAATTCTTATGTTATTCCCATAAAAGAGCCTTGGTTTGTATGAATTAAAAAAAAAAATAAAGACCCCACATGTTTGCTCCAGAAAATTATTTTAGCCCTGACTGACAAGTTTTAAAACGGAACTGTAGGTGTAGGTCCATTTCCAAAGATGCCTCTATCAAAAACAGCACATATTTTACTGGATATGATGATTATTATTATAAAAAATATTCAATAGAGCTCAGAGTAGAATCTCAGCAGGGAAAGGCTGGGCTTTGCTTTTCGTCCAAGCTCTCCCCAAATTCCTCAGTTACATCTCTCTTTCTCCAGAAAGATGCGAATAGCAGCCTGTAAGTTATCACAAGTCAGCATTATGAAACCATCTGAAATCTGGAGCTCTGGTTGGAGTCTTCTCCTAGAAGTCTCTAGGAGTGTCTTAATAAGTAATAACCTTGAAGCTGACGCTGCAAAAACATCATGCTTACCCATTCACCTCACCTGTCGTGGGTTTTAAGATTATAGCTATTGAATTTCTCTGAACTGCAGCTCTCAGCCACAAGCTTTCCACACCCAACTAGCATTTATGATCAAATTCAAGATGCATACTCTTGTCTTAACAAAGTTTATCAAGATTTAAAACAACGTGCTGGGGACCTGTTATCAGTTTGTGGCTTGCAGATTCCATGGATTTCAAACTTGCTTAAAAAGTCCACAAGCATCATTTATTTCTGTCAGCTGAAGTCTGTTGATAAAGAGATTAAGTGTCAGGGTGTACAAGTAATGTTTAGAAGTTCCACATCTGGTTTTAAGCCTCCTGGAGCACACAAGGGATATGGTGCTGGACATACAGCTGTAAGGCAGAGAGACATGTTTCAAAACAAATGGAGTGTGATTGATGGAGGTGAAGCAGAAATCAGGAAGTGGTGGTGAATGTCGAGGTTAAAGTGCTGAGTTTCCTTACTGGATGAAGTTGTTTGCTGTTTGGCCATGTTTCTCCAAACATGTCAGCATGAGAATTTAAATGATATTCTGGTTTGTTTTATACGTTTTGTCCAATATTTGTATCAGTCAGTATAGTTGTATTTAGCTTGTTAGCTCTGAGCACAAAGCCCAGCTGAGGCTGATGGCAACGCCTTCTCAGGTACTTGATCATACACCAAGAGCACTGGGTGATGATGCCAGAAGTAAAGTTAAGAGACTCCAGTGTAATAAAAATTCTGAGGGGACATAATCAAAATCCAAGACCACCCCTGTGTTTTAAATCCACCCAATTTACAAACTGTTTGTTTTCAGTCCCAGCTCCAATTCACAGGGCAATTATTTACAGAGCAAAAATATGAAACCACACCAACGAACTAAATCACCACAGATAAAATATGTCACGTACATATGATTAGAATTTACAGTGTACGCCTTGTAATAATGATTTCTGTATGAGCGGTCACCTGCTGCTGAAAGGCCTGATAGCATAGTGGGTAGAGCAGCGGTCTTCCAACCTAAGTCAGTGGTTTGATTCTCCGTCCCCACAAAGCTACATGCCGTGGTGTCCTTGGACAAGACACTGATATCCCGTAGTGTCCACGGTAACAACTCACTCCACCCAGTAAACTGCTCTGCACTTCAGGGACACCTAGGTCACCCATATATTTGTCCTCTCCTGTCCTTCCCTCAGTCTCATCAATCATCGCAGACAGGAAGTTAAGCTGGGTAAAACCATTAAGGTAAATAAAAGCACTTAAAACAAAAAAAACTTTCAGCACAAGTGTTAAAGGACAAAACAAATTAAGTCAGAAAATATACAAATAATCGACCTGTGAAAACAAGCTTAACAGCCTTCCAGCTGTTAAGCTTGTCTTAAAGGGACAGATAGCTCACACTATGCTACAATAAAAGTGATGTATCGATAGTAACAGGCTCTGTAAGTATCATGCTACCAACACGTCTTACATAAAAGTGAAGCCAAATAATGACTTATCAAAATGTTAATATGTTGTAATATTGTATGATGATGTTTTGCAGTTTAACCAAAGAATAATTTATCTGCAGAAATCCTGGACTGCAAGTTTCACAATGAAGAAATAAGAGAACAAGCTGTTAGTGAAGTTACATGCTTGCATTACAGTCATGTCCCGTTAGCTCAACAAACTTATACTTTACTTGTGTTTTATAAACATGAAACAACAACTGGAAACAAGCTCTAGGTCACGAGGTCATTGTTACAACATATTCTGGTGAAACAGGGAGGCTATCATTTGTAAGCAGGGTCGTTATCTCCTGTGGTCTGGAGGAGTTTGTGAGGATTAACTATCACTTAATGAATGATTCAGATGAATCCATGCGCGGATGGAGCCTGAAGATAGAGATTAGACATTAGTTTGTTCTGTTCTGTCTAAAGCAGTCACCGCTGTTTGAATGTAGAGCTTTTCTTTTCTGTTGCTGCTTGTGTTGTGTGTGTGTTTGTGTGTATGTGTTCACTGCATTGATTTAATATTTGAACACACAAGGCAAATGTGAAGTATTTAAAAAATGGGAAAAGAAAACATTTTCAGCAAAATGTCCAGCCTCTTCCTGAACCCTAAGGCTGGATTTATTACTATGTGGGACCCCTCTCTGAGGTATGCAGCACAGTCAAGGCCAGAGCCTAGCAATGTAAGACATGTGGTGTTATTTTACAAGCCTGGGCTTCATATGGTCTTTTAAAGTGTGTGTAAAGCAACAGAAGGTGAGCACCGTCCACTGGAGAAAGTTGTGTGCTTCCTGTTGCATAACTAAAGGTCAGCAAGGTCTTTGGTACTTTTCCAGGATGCTTTCTCCTCTGATTCCTCTTCACGTTGTCAGCCTACACTTCAGAAAACGATACTGATTCCCCACATGCTTCGAATGTGCTGAGGTTAAACAGTGAGTGAATTTCACCATTACTTCATCTGATTCACCACTGTGGTCAGGTCACCCAGAGAAACGGAGAGAACAACATGCCTGTCTGAAAATGAAATAATTAGTAGAGAATAAAAAAGGGTGTGTACAGCAGTGTTATGGACCTTTTTTCTTCCTTGTCTTGTCAGGACATCACAGCAGAACTGGACCAGCTGCTGCTAATGTCACGCTGGTTTTGACTTTTCAGTATTTCAGCAAATCCAGTGAATCTGTACAAATAAATGTGGCCCGGTAGCTCAACGGGAAAAGAGTCAGACCCCTAGCCCACCACCTAAACCAGGAGTGTCCTCGAGCAAGACACTGAGCACTAGCTCCTTGTAAGTCGCTTTGGATAAAAGCATCTGCCAAGCAAAGTAAAGTAAATACAGGGGAAAAGTGCAAACAGTGTTGCTTCTAAAGTTCCAAACATCTACTTTTAGTCCACATTTAATCCATCAGGACTAGATTCTCATGAACACTGAAGCAGCTGCGGGTCACATTTCAGTCATGGTCTAATTTAGGTTAAATTATTTACACAAACCTTTAACTTTGTGCATTTGAATGTTTTGCCATCAGTCATCCATCATACTGCTCTCATCCTGTTAACAACAACAAGTAGTAGTACTTGTTGACCTACATGTGAATGTAGCCACGTTTGGATGAGTTAAACATACAAGAAAAACGTCACTTCATGTTAGTGGTCAGTGAACAGAGCAGTGCTGCATAACAAAGGTTTGGTTGGGATTAGGCCCAAAGAAATGGAGAGTTAGAACAATTAGGGCACTATTAGTAAAGATGCTGAATGTTTTCCTATACTGTTAAGTGTGTGTTGGTGGTTTTTGGCTGCTTGTATAAACAGCCTATATGCTGTCCTCACAGCCAGAGACATACTGTTAACTGGTGACTTTAAATTCCCCACAGGAGTAAATAGTTGTGTGTCTGTATATGTCAGCCTTGCAGACTGGAAATCTGTTCAGGGTGTATCCTGCCTCTTTCTCTGACACCTCAGATTGGCTCCAACACATGTGACAAACAGACAGGAAAGGATAATGGATGGAAGAATGTCTCTTTAAAATATTCTAAATGTATTCTGTTTTGCTGTTTTTGACCTTTGCTGTCACATTTGCTCTGATGAACCGGGGTCCCACCCATCTAGAGGGGGATGGATAGATAATAGTGTTGTAAATGATTAATGCTTCTAAGATGTAGCTTCAAAGCAGATTTTTCTAATTAGTTGTTTCAGTGGTCCTCTGACTGGGCTTTTTGTTTGTGGTGGATACAGTGGGAATCTGTTCAGCTTTATCCAGAGACCATAGACCAAACAAAGTCCTTTCCAAAGCTGTGGTGTTCTTGGTTTTATAAAAAGGCTCGCCGTGCCCTCAACCAAACCCTCGTCTGTGGAACGTTGTTTTGTGAGTTTAAATCAGCGTGGCACTTACTGCTGATTATTCCACTAACTAATTCCAATGGGAGACTTTTTCTTCTTACTTAGTGGTTTGCGTGTCTTTTTAAAATGCATTATGGATAAAATCTTCTCAAAACAAGCCATCTTGACATCTGTGAGGTTTCAGTAGCAATGCCCTGCGACTGTAAGAAGAACTAAAGTAAGACAAACTATCACACCAGAACATCCATACAACTAAATGAAACTGGCCCTGCAGCAAGCTACTGTCAGACTGGATTTATGACCTGGCATATCAGTGGCTTATTTTGATATAATGAATAAGCCACTGAAATGAAATGACCTCCATAACGACACAAACAACATTGTTGCCAAAGGGGATGTGTGAATGAAAACTCGTTTTCCTTTCCTATCATCACTTAATAAAAGTCATATCCAAGTACTAAAAGACTGTGAGAATCAGGTACCTTCCCCTAATTTGCGAGGGGACAATTTCCCTGGCCTCGGATATGTTGACTAACGAGCACTGAACAATTATTGTCACTTTTTGTTTAACGAGAGCTGGCACACGCATTCGGATAAAAGCTCAAGGCCACTTAAGTGAGCCAGCGGCCGGCAGGGTGGAACCTGAACAACTAAAAATACTCCACAGGTTACACTCTTTCAGTGATCACTTGACAGGCCTAGGAAATACAAAGAAAACTGAGAGTGATGACATATTTGTAATGGTGAGATGGAACATTGCTACCATTAAATTAACAAGGGATGGAAATAGTTTCAGCTCTGGTTAGAATTACAGCACTGGACGTTGATGGTTAGGTGTCAACGTCCAGTGTGTCCATTATCTATGCATCCTAAAAATGAATAGGGTTAGGGTAAGGGTTATAATTGTTCTTAATGATGCACATTCAGGAGACAATTTTTGTAATGAGGGTCTCTAGAAAAAACCTCCATCTTGGACTGGCTTGACACTAAATTGAACTATCCCATGCTTGTTGCCAGTAGAATGGGTTTCCTGGAAAGATGCTCCACAAATAATACTTGAAAATTAACCTTTTTGATAGCGAGGTCAAGGGAATCCCTTGTGGCAAAATGTGCTATTTATCGTCATTATATGTGAAATGGGAAAATTAATCATTTACCGTCAGAATAAGACAGAGCACGCTCTGTGAGAGTGGCTTCTCTTCCTGTGAGTAAAAAAGGAAATGCGTTTAAAAAATGTATGAACTTGTCCTGACGTCAAACCATCTGTCTGACTGAATTACTAATAAATAATTGTTCTTTTTGATGTAATACATCTACCGCATGAATCAGTTCACTCTCACAAACAGAGACTTACTCACTTTGTCTCCTAGTCCTCATGCATTCTCAACATGCAGACTTAAACTAGCCTTCAGTGACACACACTGAGCAAAGGTCCAGGCCAGACAGACGTACCATGTCACAAATGACGTGAGAGGCCTGCTGGTAATGTCTTAAAACAGGGGACTTTCTCCTCTCACAGACTGCTTCATTGCTGTTTTTTCCCAGTGAAATTGGAGGGGCAAACTCACTGTCTAATATGTTCTTACCAGAACACTGTGCACTATGAAAGTCTTTTATGAAAGCACAAACTTCATTGGAAGTTCATGGGACAGAAGTGCTGATCGGTTCCTTTTTGGATTAAATTAATGTTGATTAGCAGCAGTTTAAAGTGACGGTGCTGCACAGTCCGTAACAATGAGACAATTCCATCTGGGGAGATGAGATTTCTCCATGTAGCAGTGTGTGCAGTTAGTTTAGTGATCTTTTATTTCAAACATTTGCATTCACGAACATTACATAATATCGATTCAACTTTATGTTTAAAAGGGAGTAGGCAGAAGTATCCACTTATTTTGGCCTACCTCGTTGAAAGTGAAAAGAGTGATATTCTGTTGACTCCCAGGATATTACACAGTACAGAAACCTTTAGGTTACTCTCCAGGTCACCAACTATGTCACTGCAGATCCCAACGGATTTGCTGACTTTCCTCCTTAGGAGTGGAACAGACTGTGCGTGCATATGCGTTCAAGATGGTGAAATTGTTGGAGTCATAGTTCTTAGTTTGAGCCACACAAAAAGGAGAATAGGCATAATAATATTATGAGAAGGATCACATACATCAACAAATATTTCATGAGACATCAGGAGTCACCACGCAACATGTGGGTTTTCTCAGGTTGAGACATATTGTCTAAAGACTTCAGAAAGCCCTCTGGAATGGAAGGGTGAAACGTCGTCAGTAATACGCTAGTCTAAGATTAGACTGAAAACTTTTCTTTTTAATAAAGCTTATAGTTAGATGTGGATCAGGTGAAGATATTCCAGCCATAATATATCACCCTGATGAATTGGGGAAACAGTTGGACATTCAATATCTTGCATTGACAGTGCTTTCACTATTTATTTCCTCTAAAAAGTAATAATTTACATATTGAACTGAATCTGTAACATCTTCGAACTTCTTTAAAACTAAAATACTAAAATTAAAATAACATAAAGCTTTGGGCCCTTAATTTAAAAACACACTGAATGCCGAATACACGCCATTAATATGTGCATATTTTCTACATGTTTATGTATTTATCTACGGCTAAAGTTTTTATGCAACTAAGATTGTATAAACAGAAATATTAGCAATATTGCTATATTTCTTGCCCTTCGCTGTGTTTCTCATGCTTTTTAAACCAGGCACATCTCAGCTTTCTGCAGGTTTCTTCTTTACTGCTTGTATTTGTTTTACATTCATGCCACAAACAAAGTATATTACAAAAGGTCACATGTGCTGCAGGTCAGAGCATTAGGGAGATGTTTTTTGCACAAATGGGTTTTTCAGGAGGTCATGTTGTGTGGGAAAAAAAGGTCAGACTCAAAAATACAATTCCAGTTCATTCCAGCTTTCAACGCCCATTCTTATTATATTCTTAACACAAATTTAGAAAAACCTTCCAAGCAACTGACTTCACCCCAAGTGAAGCTTCTTGTCCCATTTCCCATTCCGAAACATACATTTGGTTTTCCTCTCATACCATCCCCATACATACAGTATTTCTATATTAGGAAGTAGTTAATATTCGCCCTGCATGAGAACTCGACCTGGTGCAAGAACATGAACTCTAAATGCTTTGTGGTCATTGACAATTCACAAATCTACACACACACACACGCACGCACACACACACAGACTTACATGACTTACGACACCAGCAGAAAGTTCTTTTCTGCAGATAGACTGTTGTCCTGGAGATTTCCCGTCCTTGCACACATTTGTGCACATAGATTTAAGACTGGGGCTGAAGAGATAGAAATCACACTAGAATAGACAGTTTGTTTTAAAAGGCAAGGATTCGGGTGGAGCTGTGAAACCAAATATACAACTTAGATTTTATTTTTGCTCATAATTCCAATGAGGCGCTAATATCTTACTCTGAAACCTCGAGAGGCAGAAACACACATGTAGCTTACAATGCAACGAGTGATTCTGTGGGACATTCTAGGTGCTTTCACTTCTTTTTCCCAGCTGAAATAATAATTGACTTTATTTGGTTAAGGAGAGACGTTGTTTAACAGACACAAAGACAGCTTGTGCTGCCCATATTGACCATGTTGATTGTCACAAGACACAGGCTTTAAAAGTTTTTTCATTAGACATAATGTGGCTCTGTAGCTGTCCTGATTTGTAAACTTCTATTGTCATGTTTTTATTCAGATTTTACTACAGCAAGCGGTAAGAAAACAACCAGCTAGTCAAATGTTATCAGAAAACTATGTTGACCTAAGTGTTCCTGTTAGTAGAACAAAAGATGTGCAAAGAGCCAGAAATTCACTGTTTGTGTGCACCACTGCACGTTGAGAGGGACTTACATGAAATAAAATATAATGTATGTGTTTCCAGAGATTTTGTTTTTGCTCCTGGAGTCACAGGAAGGTCAGAATATTTCTGTCACAGTGCCAAGATGGCCTCCTCAAGGACAAAGCTTATTTACCACAGTAGTAGAGAGAACAGTATAAGGGTGTTCCTGTGCAGACCCTCAGTGCATCTGTCACTGGGCAACAGTTTCCAGATGGGGCTGAGAACAGTGAGGAGGAAAGCTGAAGGGAAATGCTGGACTTCACAAAGAGGCACAGGGGAGGCTGAGTTTGACTCTAAAAACACAATAAGGTAGATTTCCTCTTCAATCAATCTGTCAATATCCACATTTTGGGAGCCATTAAAAACTGGGTTACTGTCTTGTTTTTTACAACTTGAACAGTGTAACACATCTGCAAAAACAGTTTTAAATTGAAACATGTGAGATATGGGGTTGGCGAAAGGAGTTGTTCAGTTAATAAGTCGTTTGGATATGAATATGTGTTTGGATTATTCACAGATGAAAGAAAGAACCAGATCATATATCTATATATAGAGGCAGGACAAGTAATGCCAGATCGATTGGGTGGGAGCCATAATCAGGCAAAATAAAAAAGTAGAGCCCATAAACCCAGACAGAGAATAAAGCATAAAACACATGAGTAAAGTGGCACATTTTATACTGGAGGGCTAATAAGGGAGAATGAAATCTAGCTGTGTAAGTAGGTGGTCAAGGAGGAGTCAAATAATTGGAAACAGAGGGAAACTCCAAGGACATCTGGTGGCAGAATGTAAAAATGGCATATCATAAAGAGCAAGACATTTTGTTTTTATTCTTATACAAAAGGGTGATTTAAAATTATTACTTAAACAAAGAAACAAAACACACAACAGTGGCACTGTCCCCTGGTAAAGTAATAGTGGTAATTTAATTTAAATGCTTCATAGAGCTGAAGTGACGAGCATGAACAGCTTGTTATTAAAAAAGCTTGTGTCCAATGATCCAGTTCACATCCCACATAGTTTTTTATTTATTTCTAATATAAAAATATAAATTACTGCAGCTTTAAAGATAATAAATTAAGAACTGTGAAAGAAGGGCATGTAGGCGATACATATCTGTGAAGGATCTCAGTCATCCAGGTCATGGTTATCTCAAAAAAGGTTTATCCATTAGCAGACTTGAGAAAGCCCTCTGGATAGAAGGGCGAAACGTCGTCAAGAAACCTACAAGTCCAGTTGCTATTGGATAA
>JAUMHJ010000175.1:0-10234 GCA_032361105.1 Microctenopoma lineatum
TTACTAGATTTTCCTCCTTAAAAATTGGGTGCGTCTTATATGCCGGTGCGTCTTATATGGCGAAAAATACGGTATGTGTCAGGTTTCATTAAGCACAGGAATAATGTAACACATAATGTGTAAATGATTTCTGTTAGAGCAAGTCTCTCTCAGATTGATGAAGCGTTGAGTGTGATTCAACAGCAAATTGATTACTAAAATAGGAAGTTAAAAACAAATAAGAGGTCTCTGTGTGGTGTAGGTTATAACCATTGATCATTTATACCATAAATCCTCAGGCTGTTGTCACAAATATTATGCAACTGGATTGAATCCAGCTGAAGGAGAAAATACTGAGGTTATGAAGCGCCTGTTTACATCTGGTGAATGTAAAGAAGTTAGTGATGTCAGTTTGAGGTTGTACAAGATCTTTTGATCACATATGTAAATGTAACTTATTGTTTTAGCTTTCTGTTTTGTCTTGTGTTGAGGATGAACCCTAAGTTTGAACACTGCAACATTTTTTTTCATTTGTAATTTGAGGCCTTGACATTTTCTGCTATCACACCAAATTCTTATTAAATTCAAATATTGAATATATTTTTCTGTGGAGTTGCTTATTTTCAATGCTCTTTTTGTTTGCTGTAGGCTTAAACATTTAGCATCAGGGGACAGTTCTAGAATTATTGGTCTGATACTACAATGATTCTGACTTTGATCCCTGGAGCTGTATATATTTTATGTAGCTCATGTGTATAGATGCCTTCTGACTCTGGCGGTTGTTTAATGTTTTGCTTGAGATATTCAGCGTCAAATTCTATGATCTCAGTTTGGGAACATTTTGTATTCCAATTTGTCTCTGTTGTCTTTAAATAAGTATATTATTTCTGATGATTAGATGGATGTTACGTTTGTTAATGTATGTAAATGTGTGCGCCTGATTTTAATAAAAGTGGTGTTGTACAGTTTATGGATTATTTATATTTCCAACACCTGCTGACATTGATAAGTCTCTCACAAGTTCTGTGCAACATTCCATAGATAGAAAATTGAAAGAAGCGCATTTCTCAGTTTGCACAGGGCGTTTTTAGACCCTAGTATGTTTGATTTGATACGATGTGTCCTACTGATAGACTATTCCTGTTCCTCTCTAATAACTAATCAATTCTTTCCAGATTGGACAAACCGACCATTAAAAACGTCATCACAAAATATATGATTTATCCGATTCCTTTTAGAATGCATTCTAACGTTCTCAGTGATATTTACCCCTATAAAAAACTGCTTCATATTAGATTTATTTATGATGATAATTCCTGCACTTTCTACAGTAATAAAATAGAGACAATAGAACACTTGTTCTTTTCCTGCGTCTACTCCCATTGTTTATTTAAATGTTAAAATGATTAAATGTGATTTATGTCTTGTTCTTTTTCATGTTATACTGGTGGGGCAGAGCCTCAGCGTCCTCTATTTCCACCACTGGACCTAAAGTTCTGTTTTTCTAAAGTTATGATAGCAAGTCAGGCATGATTTTGTGAAAATGCAGTAAAGTTTTTGTGTGTATGGTGGCATTTTTAAAATTTTTTATTTTGCTTTGCACCTGTGGGTGGAATGTTTTCTGCAGCACTGATGTGGAAAGTGAAACTGTAAAAGGTCCGTTGCACAACACTTTGCAGAGCTGACGTTCCCCAGGTTGAATGACCAGTTGAACAAACAGATGAGCAGATAGAAATAGTTTTTTATTGTGGGGTGCGCCTTCATGGTGCATCGTCATATACCATGTCTCCCTATCAGTTCCTCTCCATCTGACTGTAGGCCAGGGTCAGTTGGTGCAAAGATGCCACTGTCACCTGGGGCCTTGTGATAGACTAGTCAGGTATATAAGAAGTTCAGCATAAAGGGACCTGATTTCTCCTGGGAATTAAAGTTACTGGAAGATTTAAGATACGAAAATGTCAGGTAGGTGACTTAATTTAATGTATATTATCTAGATTAGAAATGTATATATAAACTCTGTTTATACCACTGGTGTCGTCTTGAAGAGTAAACATGTGCTTCAGGTGCTTTTTGACTTTTACACTGGCCAAGTGCTCCTCCACTTTCTGCTAAACAGTTGTGTGCCAGCTGAATTGTACTTTAACACTACACACAGCCTGGGAGATGAATACAGACAGATGGTTACGCATCAACATCTGACTGCCGCCCAGGAAAATTAACCTGTGCCCTGCCACACATTTTACCATCAGAGCTGTTGTATCTTGTTTTATTAAGATTATATGTCTGCTGCCAGTTTTCCTGTAAGTGATTCCAGTTGAGTATTGCATTTGGTACATTCAGCATCACTTTGAGCATGTGTGAAGTGTGAAGGCTGTTAACATTTACAAACTGAAACAAATGCACTTCTTTAGAGTTAAAAGTGGTGCTTGCTGGAAGCCTTGACATATTCCTGTAGAATTTGCTTAGTTTCACCACTATGTTTTAAACATGCAATAAGGTGTTTAAGCTCGAGGACACGGAGGCAGGCAACCAGAACCTATTACATCAAGGATAAACATGATTCTGGGGCTATTGATTTTTTCTGCATTAGGGATCAGCTATTAATGTACAGAAGACTCTGTTTTGTTATTGGTTTTACATTGTGGGTTTAATGACATTATCAAAGGCCCTTTTTAGTCGCACTCAAACAAAAACGCATCAATAATACTGTATATTTATAACCAAAGAAACACCAGTCAAAACAGACAGTGTATTTAGTTATTAGTGTAACTCTGTCATGTTGCCATTCTACAGCTGCTGAGGCCTTTGTCACCCTGGCCACCACCGACACCTACTGCATGGGAGCCATAGTGGTGGGAAAGGGTTTAAGGCGCCATGGGACAACTCGCAGCATCGTCGTCATGGTAACACCAAATGTCTCACAACAGTCAAGGTGGATCTGACTTCTGTCTGTATTCATTTCGTCTGGTTACATTGTTTGTGCCAGTTTTTCTCCTACATCAATCTGTGGTGTGGTTAAACATACTTAGCTACCCTTCCAGTCTGTGGGATAATATGTAACAATCAACAGAAGTAAACAGCTGTAAAAAACTCATCTTATTCTAATCAGAACTATACCTCTGAAATCAGCTTTCTACACATGTATATGTATATTCAACAGTTTAAATCCTTATCCGTCAGGCTTTCTCTTGAGGCCATCTTTGATGAGGTCATTGTGGTGGATGTGATGGACAGCAAGGACGATGTGCGCCTGTGTCTGCTGGGACGTTCTGAGCTCGGTATCACCTTCACTAAAATCCACTGCTGGACTCTGACCCAATACAGCAAGTGTGTGTTTCTGGATGCTGACACGCTTGTAAGTTCACTGAGCATGTATAAATGCATCATGTAAAACCTCACATGCTGATTTATTTTTGTAAATCTAATAGTATACATGGTGTAAAATTAGTTATTTAGTAAGCATTAATAAAGTCCTCATGCTAAAGGAAGACTTTTCTACCTTGATTGCTACTCATGGCGCTTTACACTGCTTCTCATTCACTACTACTCACTGCAGTACGAGAACAGCAGTAAAGGCCGAGAACAAATCAAAGAGATCCTTACTTCATTTATTCTTCTCTATGTGTTACACATGTGTAGCACTGTTCAGTCCTCGAAAAAACTCCTAGAAACAAACACAGAGAGCTCAGTGTAAATAAAAAAGGGCTTTGCTAAAAACAGATATTGCAAAAGTGACTGTACAAGCATGCAAGCGGGGTCACTGGTCAACTGGAGTCAACACGAAAAGTTAATCCATTGATGCAATGAACTGCTGGTTAGTGAAGCTGGTTGTTTTCAATGTAAGTACAGCCGCTCTGCTGAACTACACTGATAAAATCACATATTACTGTGTTATTAGAATACAAACTTGTGAAGGCTCTTTATATACCTGACAAAGTCATATACTGCCATATCATTTTCTCAGTTGCTGAGCTTATACAAGGGGTAGAAGATCTGATATTAACAGTAACTCCAGGAAATAATTATGAGTAATTAAGAAATTATTCTGAGATCATTATTTCCAATTCTGTGAAATCCTCTCATACAGGTTCTGAGCAATGTGGATGAGCTGTTTGTCAGAGATGAGCTCTCAGCGGCTCCTGATCCTGGCTGGCCGGACTGTTTTAACTCGGGTGTGTTTGTCTTCAGACCGTCCCTACACACCCATGCCAGGCTCCTCGATCACGCCCTGCAGCATGGCAGCTTTGATGGTGACCTGCATACACATATACAGATAGTTTTACCCTGCTGTTTTTTATTGTTTTTCACATGTCTGTACTGTCCAAAAAATATTTTTTTCATTGATTTGACTGCATCCAGTTCTTAGGCTTAAACAGAGATAATAATAATGTATGCCTTTCTTTTGCCCGCTTTGTTGTTCCAAGTCGATATTTTCTCTACAAATGTATAATCCCTAACCCTAACCCTATAATCAATTGTGTGATCAGATTTAATTTATGCTAATGTCTGTGATTCTCCACTGGATCTGTTGCTTACAGGGGGGGATCAGGGTCTGTTGAACTCTTTCTTCAGTAGCTGGCCAGTGAAAGACATCAGTAAACACCTGCCATTTGTCTACAACCTTGGTGCCACCTCGGTCTACAGCTACCTCCCTGCTTTCCAACAGTGAGTGTGTGTGTGCGTCAGCAGGAAGACATCTGAACTCTGATTCGATTACAGTTAGTTACACTTCTAGGCTACATTAGTGTTGATTAAGATAGTTGATTAAGATGCTCTCTCCAAGATGGCAGTGGTGCTCTTCCTTTCGGAGTGTTGTTTCGCGTGTGTATACGTGTTTTTTACCTGTAGTTCGTCCTACATCTTGTTGGGCAAACAAATACTACAACCAACACGATCTTCTTAACAACTGTGTTTGTGGTCAGTGCAGTGTAACAGCAGAGTTCATTCACTCACATAACAGTCCAGTGGAGATAGCCAGGCGATGAAGACAGCGTAGCGAGAGGAAGCAAGGACAGCTGCTCGTTTGTGTTTACAGAAACAACTGTACAGTTGTACAGTTTGATGGCCACAGGCAGAAAAGATTTCCTGTAGTGCTCTGTGAAGCACTGTGATCAGTCTCTGGCTGAACGTGCTCCTCTGTCTGGCCAGGACACTGTTGGGGTGGGAGGGATTGAGAAGTGGACAGCATCCTCTTCACAGCTACGTGTAAAGTGTCCAGCTCCACACCAAGAACAGAGCCAGCTGATTCACTTGTCAACTCCATTCATTATGTTATGAATAGATATGTAAGTCAGTAACATTTAACAATTCATCCCTCTCAATGCTGAGTAATGCAGAGTTGTTTGTGTTCTCTGGACTTTGAGCAACAACAGCAAAATCAGGTTGACATGTCCATCATGACATGTACAAAACAATAGTAATATGGGTTGATTACTTGTATGACATTGTCTGAATATAAAATCATTTGACTTTCGGGCAGGGGACACTTCCCTGATCTGGCCAGAGAGGCGAGGCCCTCCATGTCAACCATCCATCCATTTTTTACTCTTTTAATACATTTTTGTATTTTTTAAGTTCAATTCTAGTCTTGAATTGTGCTTCCCTGACAAGTAGTAACTCTCGCAATGACATTTGGCATTGTGAACATTTCTTCAAAGCTCAGAAAAAGACAAAGAAATTTTTCAATATACTGACACAACTGACATGAGAACCTGCTTAGAATCAACCGGCGACAAGTTTGGCAGTTTAAGTTTATTTGGGGATCCTATATTGATGATCAGATGGATTGTGAGGTTCTCAGCGGTAAGCAGAGGGTATATATCATTTTTTGAACTTGACAGAAAAGTTTTCTTGACGTTCAGATTCACATAGTGTAAGATATTTCAGCAGTTATTTTTATCTTGTGTTACAGTATTTACACAGTATTTTTTCTCCTGTAGGTTTGGCCACAATGCAAAGATTGTGCATTTTTTAGGACCAGTGAAACCATGGAGTTCCAGTAGCCAGATGAATGACAGCTACTCGGGTGCCATGGAACAGTTCGTGTGTATCTGGTGGAAACAATACCTTGATCATACAACACCATCTGGACCAGAGAAAGAGCCCAGTCAAGACCAGGTTGAAACACAACAGGTACCAGCATCTATAAGATCTGGAAATTCTTACTGTGATTGGTTGCATGGTGACTCAGTCAATTAATTGGTCGGTTTTCGACTTATGTCCAAAATTAGCCATAAAATCCAAGATTTAAGATTCAAAATTCTTTATTAATCCCAGAGGGAAATAGTTTTGCCTAGTTATAGTCGCTTAACCATATTCAGCACCAACGGAATGTAAATACAAAAACAACAAATATATAAGAACAAAAAAGGAAAACATGATAACATTATTCTCAAAAATGGATAGTGGGGGGAAGTTATGATTGTTGTTCTCCCCTCTCCCCTTTATAGAGAGAGGCAGGGAAAAAATTGTATAGTTTGATGGCCACAGGAAGAAATGATTACCTGTGGCTTTCAGTGGAGCGCTTGACATGCATCTGCTGCAGACATTAAAAGACCTGAGCCTCCTCAAAATATAATGACAACTCTGGGCCTTTTTGTATATAGCAGTTGTGTGTGTAGACCAGTCAAGTTTATTGTCTAAGTTCACTCCCAAGTACCTATACTCAGACACAACCTCTACCTCCTCCCCCTGTATAGTGAGAGGTGGGACAAGACCCCCAGATTTCCTGAATTTCATGTTACCTTGCTATTACTGAGTAGAGTGCTAGAGTTACAGTAAAGAGTTTGGGAAATGTGTTTGATGCTACAAAGTCACCAGGAGATCAACAAAGAGCTGGAAAGTTAGTTCATCAACTTTGAAACGTCTGGCCTGCCAGGCATATTCAAGGCCTGGATCTACCAGCGTGTTCTGTGGCCTCTGGTGAGGAAAATCACAAGCTTTCTGGTAGGGCCTCCCCCACAGTCTCAGTGGTGCAGCTCTCTATGGGACTAGTAACATCTTACAGCTCCCATTCAGTGGTCTCACCGAAAAATTCATGGTGGCACGCACAAAAGAGGCCCTGCAGTACAGGAACTTCCACAACCAGAAGGTGTCCACAGCCGACAGGGAGGAAGTGGAGAGAGCAGTGGAGGTGGCAGAGTCAAGCCTCAACCAGAAAGGGCTGGTTGGGACATTGACTTGGGCCTTTCCCAAAGACCCAAGCAGTCAAGGAGCAAGGGAAGGAGAGATATTATCTAATCCAGCAAGAGGGCCGAGCAGGCGTGGAGGAAGGGTGAATGAGCAGAACAGTAGGGCTCAGGAGGTAAAGCAGTCGCCTGGTCGGTGGTTCCAACCCCCCTCCCCTACAGTCATATATCGAAGTGTCCTTGAGCAACACTGAACCTGAAGTTGCCCCTGGTGTGTCAGGTGAGCTGCATAGCAGCTCTTTGTCATTGGTGGGTGAGTGTCTGTGTGTGTGAATGAGAAGCAGCGTGCTTTGAGTACCATTCTAGGTAGAAAATAGCTATATAAATGCAGAACATTTATATGTAAAAGTTCTCAAAATGGTTCTATCCAAAGCAACTGGACTTGTCTGGTTTCTCGAAGATGTTTCACCTTCCGTTCCAGAGGGCTTTCTCAAGTCTGTCTGACTGGTGTGTGTAGTAAGTTTATAAATCCTGTGGAACCCTCAGGTTTGTAAATGGTGGTCGCCTGTGGGTGGTAGGATTCCTGGTCTAGGATTCTGACTTAAAGTCAGAACCAGGAAGCTGGTCTAGGATTCCCAATCTAGGATTATGACTCAAAGTCAGAACCGGGAAGCTGGTCTAGGATTCCTCTGGAATGGAAGAGTGAATTGTCGTCAAGAGACCAAACAAGTCCAGTTGCTTTGGATAAAATGCAGAACATTTACCATTTTACAGTGCAAAATGACATGGACAGACATTATGCAGGCAGATGTCCTTTCTGTCTATGTCTCTTCCAGGCTGTACATGATGCTTTACCTAGTCCAGCTAACCTCCATGTGTTGGGGAAGAGGAAATCACCAGCATTCCAGTTATGCTCTGGAAGAGGATCCCTCACACTTGCTAAGTAGCTGTCTAATGGCCTTCGCTTGTGCTGTGCCATGACCAAGCGCTGTAGGCCTATGCAATACCATTGTCCCTGGCAAAGATCATCCCCTCAGAAAGCTACATTAAACTCCCAGATGTTGAGAGTAAAATATTTATTAGGGAGCTTGGTGTTGCAGGATAACCCAGTTTACCCCTAGGCAAATATTAGAAACAAGGACGTGGGCTGACAGGTGCTTCTAAAACAAATAAATACACAGTAAACCAAAAGAGGACTCTAACAGCTAAGCTATTCAAAACTATGTCTATGAGATGAGGGGAGGGCGAGCTGTCCACATGTAGTAACAGTGACGTGAGTCGCTTCCTCTGTGGACCTAAGTAATTTTTTGTTAATTGAGATGCTGCGGCATAAATGGAGCGAAGGAAAAAAGCACCAGCCTCATCAGCCACTGCAACAGGGCGCGGGAATCCATGGCACCAATCACCTCCAGGCATGCACAATAGCTTTACCACACATATACTTGTATTATCTACTTTACTGCCTGGACAGGGCATCTGCAAACACTTTTTCCAAACCTTTCCTATGCCAAATTATTAAATTTACGGGTACACAGGTGTAATTGTAGAAGTACGCTTGTTGTTGAACTGTACAGAACAAGAAGTCAGCCATACATCCTGTTTAACCAGTCACATAGTCTGCTGAGATCATGTAGTACATAAACATTCATGCTGTAAGTCTGGTTGCCCAGTTCTTTTCCTGGCTGATGTCCCAGCATTTACTTTTTTCTTTTTTTTTGCAGAACCAAGAACAAGCAATCAAGACGCCAATTAATGAAAACCTGGACACTTCTAACTCACTGCTTGCACACTTCTCAAGCCCAAATGAGAGCCTCGAATTACAGCTGGAACCAGATAGGGTGAACTAATTATATTTATTTTTTATACATAGCTCTAAGTGTTCATAGAAATAGCACCCCTCTTCAGCAGGACAGATTTGCACAATGCTCAGCGAGAACAAAGCAAAAGTTGTACATAGAATAGGAGATATGTGTGTTTTTGTATATTGGGTATTAGCAATACACTAGGACTAGAAGGAAACTGGACATCTAACTCCATCGAAAGACACAAAAACAAATGCTTTATAAAGACTTAACCTACAGTGTTTTGTGTAAAGGAAATAAGAAGTTGTGCAGATTTGTTCTAATCAATCTATTAATTAGTATAGTGATTTAGTTAATACCCTTATTAGCACAACTGCTTGTGTTTATAATATATCTTGCATATTATTCTGGGTTATTGGGTAGCTCTGGCACCTCTTGTTAGTTCCAGTAGATGAAACTGTTAATTTATTAAATTTTTATTTAGTATTTCTGCTTGACTGTGTTTGGCTGCAGCACAAAAACAGAATAGGGGGACACAAAATCTATTAGTTACCACAGCGCATCTCTGTCAGTTCTTCAACTTGATGCTTTTGTACATACAAGTTTGTAAGGTTAGCCTGAACAGACATTCATGCTGCACTCCGACAGTGCCCGTGAACGTATATCAGCACAGTGAAACTGAAGCAGAACCATGTTAAATGTAAAATTTGCTCTCTCGCAGTGTGCTTTCATTCTCTTAGCTGCATAGTATTACATTAGTGTATGTGCTGTAGTGCCTTGATGAGTAACATTACTGTGATGTCTGTAGTGTTTCCCCACAGATAAAACGCTGTCTGAGGAAGCACCAAGATCATCAGAGAGCACAGAGATCCAGGATTCAGCTTTGGTTGCAGAAGGGTTAGAGGGCAGTGAATACACTGTAGTCTCTGATACACACAACGTAGGTTAAGTTCTCCATTCTGAGTCCTATGCAACCCTGTTATCTGACCTCCAACTCTTTATTAACATTGGTCCGTTTAATGGATGCGGTGTATAAGAAGTTTTAGGTTTTAGGTTCTATTCCTTGCTTTAATTTAATTAAATTCCTGGCCACGTGTTGAAGTGGGCCAAAATTCCTCCAGAGCGCTGTAAAAGACTCGTTGCAAGTTACCGCAAACGCTTAATTGCAGATATTGCTGCTAAGGGTGGCCAAACCAGTTATTAGGTTCAGGGGGCAATTACTTTTTCACACAGGGCCATGTAGGTTTGGATCATTTAAAAACTGCATTTTGTGTTTACTTGTGTTATCTTTGACTAATAGTTAAATGTGTTTGATGATCAGAAACA
>JAUMHJ010000177.1:0-10191 GCA_032361105.1 Microctenopoma lineatum
TGCTGAATCTCAAAATGTCAACATTTAGTTTTTTCTAATTCTTGAAAATGGTGCATGTTTAATTGTCATGCATGTTAGGGAAAGTTCTGTTAAAGTTAGCAAGTCATCACGTTGAGCTTTTACAATAATTTGATGCTAAAATGCATCAATTTATATATCATATTAGTGTTTGCATCGTAGTAAGTCGTGTACATTTTATACATTTGGCTTTGTAATTAGTTTAGTAAATAACCTGACAGACAAGCTAATCAGAAAAAGTGCTTAAAATCTGTCCCAATTCTGAACTTGACAGTGTAAAATCAGCCTTTTGTTCATACACTAGTTTGTTGCGTAAAGTGAATGTTGTGGGTTATAGATATTTATAAATGGGGAAAAAGGTTGAATTCAATGTTTTGTGAGCCCTAACATACTGTACAAGTAGAATTTAACAATAATATATTTTGATATCTTCCTACACTTTCAATATTCTCTCTCTTAAGGTTAAAGCTAAAGCAAATGTTGATGTACACTACTTTTCACTAAGGTATGTTGATGATTAGTTAACCTTGTGTGTAATGTAATGTACATATATTTTATATTGTTTCTAAAATGTAAATGTGTCACATTTATGTTTGTATACTGTAGATCTGTGCTCAATTTCACACAAACACAAATCTGAAGAATCCCTTATATGTTGTATTAGACCAACAAGCCCCCCATCTTCAGAGGTTATTGAGGGAGAAGGCTGCTCAAACAGGGAGATTACCTGAAGTCCTGGACCAGCTGTTTAGGATTTATGACCTCCTGGTAAGTTGGTTACCTTTACTGATTCTTGACAAAATTATTATGGTTTTGGAACATTTTTGGTGGAACCCTCCTAAAGATACAGGAAGGTTATTCCTTATAATACGCATATTGTGTTGCTTTACTCTTTAACACGTGCTGTTGTTGTTGATGTTTTCCCACTAAAGGAACAAGGTGTCGTTCCTGTGACACATGCTGCTGTTCGTGATTTCCCTGCATATCTGCTTGAAGACGACTCGAGACTTCTAAAGCTGTGGTATGTAAGTCAACATATTGGTTAATATAAATTCTTCTGTCAATGTTTTACAGTATTTTCATGTATTTTTATGAAGCTAAAAGATTATAGGAAAAAATATAACGTTATAGGCAGATGACATACATGTCAATTAGATATGTAGTTATTGTCTTTCAATTAATCAATAAATGTTTAACATATTAAACGTGTGTTTATGGAGGGTGGTGAACTAGTGTGTTCTGTTACTAAAATTTAGTTTACTCCACTGAGTAGAAGTTTAATTAACATAACTAATATAATGTGATCAGAGAAGAAATCTATATATACACATTGCATTAAAACATTCTTTATTCTTGTCATCAGGTGGTCCAGGCTGATGAGCCAGACATCAATGGCATATCAGATGGACTCCTCTCAGTAAACTCCAGTTCAACAGATTCTACTTCTGTCCAGGATTGCAGTTGTGCTGGGGGGTAATGTAGTCATCTTTTGGCAGTGGAGTAATAGTACTGTTGTTCCATTACTTCAAGTGCACATGCACTTGTTAAACCTTATTGCAATGAAAGTTGTAATTAAACATGTCTAATTCTAATTGAGAGTGAATGTGTTTGTGTTCAATGAATTATTGTAGTGGATGAGTAAGAGGATACAGAAAACAATTGTTTGTTACTACTAGTAAGGCAGAAGCCATTATTTGATATCAGAGGATTAATTAGGTCTATGTGGGTAATCAATAAGCAGTACTGTTACATGTATGATTACTTACATATTTTACATTTTACATCTAGCACCACATTGAAGTAGTATTTGTAATTTTGAGGCAATTTTTATAACCTAAGTGAAGAATATATTGTCATTATGCTCAACTGTTTTTGTTATGGTGCTTAATAAAAAAGTAACTTGCATTTAAATTGCTTGTGTTAATCTGTATTTTCATGTTTAGTTCAAATGTGTGGATTTGTGAGATTTTGATACGTTTTTACGTAATCTATTTAAAAAAATAATTTAAGTATTGAATGTACAGTTTTCAGTATATATTAAGCAACATTTTAAGTCACAGTAGAGTTTATATAGCTTTGTCAAACTTAAAAGCTTTAGGTTAAATTTACTTGATTTTTATTTGTACTCTGGAAACAAAATACTAAGTAAAAAGTAATGTTCATTTAACTTACAAAGTCAAGTTAATGTCAATTAAAAACAATCAGTAAACTGTACTATAAAAAAGTGTTTTTTTAACTTAAAAGACTAAGTAAGTCACTAAGTTGAAATCACTCCAAAAAATTTACGTAATCAGTTTCAACTATTTTTTTGCATTGTATTAACTTACAGTGTAGATTTAACAAGAAGCCAATGGAGTGAAGCTATGGTAGGAGAAATATGATCTCACTTGTTAATTCCAGTCAGAACTCTGGCTGCAGCTTTTGAGTGAGTTATTGGGACATCCTATCAGTAATTTCTAAGCATGTTCTTTGTCTTGACGAGTTAGCCCTTAACAGAATTCTTTGTTGTAGTATCTCAGTTTTATGGAAACCAAATGGTAATTGCTGGTGTGTTCTCCTTGTAAGTAGCTTTAGATAAAAGCGTCTGCCAAGTAAAGTAAATTAAAGTAAAGTTACACATTACAGTAAACCAACACGACATTGAGCCGCAACTATTATAATTGACAAGGTTCTAACTTTTAAACTGATTAATACACTCTGCTCCAGTAGAACACAATTTACAATGTCAACTCAATAGCTTTATACACTGTAATCCAAATCTGAGGATATACCAGATTTTACCGTCCAGACGCCACAGTATCTACACATGCTGTTTAGCTTTAAATCTTAAGCTTTGAGCTTTAGCTTTAAATCCAACTGTACGTACGCACACCGTTTAAATCTGGTGGTGAGCTGTGAATGGCCCGCTTTAAACGTAACATAAAGGAACTGAGAACTTCTAGGCATAGTCAAAACATAAACACTGTATGTTAATTATCAAAACATGCTAACATGAACATTTTAGCCATTAAATTGTCTGAAAATACAGCAACACAGCAATTCGGGGCAATATAAACTGTCGTACTACAGTATCGTTATTTATCAGTTCCTACGGTATGCTTTCATCAAACAACTTACTAGTTTATCAGCAGCGTAAACAGAGCCCAGCTCCGGTCCCCACACCGGCGTCTGAGAAAGCAGACATTGCTGGCAGTCCGGGGAAAGGAACAAAAGCCCAATTTCTATTCAGCATGGCATGCGGAAGCATGTCCGGGTGATTGTTTGTAGCACTCTTACTCACTCATGACAATTAGTCGCCATAAGTCCAACACTTCCAAACGTGGGTGATGGGGTGGGGGGGTCCAGTTTATTTTTAGCTGCTATTTAACAAGCTAAGTGCTAAAGGCTATTAGCATGCTACAGTTTTTCTGTCTCTTGGAACAGAGGCCTAGCTATTTTAGCAACAGACCCGCCTAGCCATTGTAGCAA
This sequence comes from Microctenopoma lineatum, assembly GCA_032361105.1. NCBI lineage: Eukaryota > Metazoa > Chordata > Actinopteri > Anabantiformes > Anabantidae > Microctenopoma > Microctenopoma lineatum. Next base: position 3,487 of record JAUMHJ010000177.1, read on the forward strand.
CAGAGCCGCCACAACCAATCACATTAGGTAGGTGTAAGAAACATTACCTTGACAGTTAGAGCAGCGCATTGCGTATTTGACGACAGCCAATCTGTCAAAGGGGCGCAGCGTATTATTTAGTATGGGGTAGAGCATCGGCCCCATCTAGTGACCGAATATGTGCATAACACGCACTCCCATACGAATGAATGGCCTTCAGCTCTCCCACAGTTGTTCTGGGGATTGTGCAAATTTAACCCTTCAATACCTTTTAGGAAATAATGCAATTTTAGTTGTTAGGAAATGTATTATAAAATTAAACGTATTCATGTTATACATATATGAATATGAATAGTTATATTCATATATATGAACTAACTACTAACCAACTAACTAATGAATAGTTAGTTGGAATTTGTATTTCTAAAATGTCTGTCCATTCTTGTTAGCTGTAAGACAGTTATGGCACATGTGTATAGTAGGTTTTTCAAAGTGCAACCTGTCACAGTGCATGTGTTTTTCTCACTTGTAGGTTTATTGGGATGGATGTATCTACAAAATAAAAACCACAGGAGTTCTAGTGCATTCATGTCAATGGTCATTGCAAATATTACACTCTGCTCTATAGAAACATGAACATTTTCATATTTATATATGTAATTTTGTCCCATAGCTGTCCTGCAAGTAATCTGTTTTTGACCCTAGTATTTGAGTTACTTAACCATAGCTACATGTGATCTAGGGTTTTGTAGAATAACTATGCCTATCCCTATGCTTTGCTCAGCATAGGGGTTATGTTTAAAAGATCTAGACATCTGACCTACTTAACTCCTATATGAGCCTTGTTCCTCTTGCTACTCAGCTCACACCTCAAACCTTGATATTTTTATCATTTCAAATAACCTACACTCCCCTGAGAAGAGTTCAAACCCCTAACATGCTTTGTACTTCTGGTTGTATTGCATTTGATCTTCTATGCTGTTAGAAAGGTACTATACAGAACATCCCTGATTTTCAAATAGCTATCCCAAGTGCAACAGACCCAAATCTAAACAGCACTGTCTTCTTGGATTCTCATGCAACACAATTTTCTGAGGGTTAGAGGATTTTCATTGTTCAGCAATGCTCTGTCAAGACCTCTCACTTTACTAAAGCTTAAAAAAACTCAATGACATATAACATTTTCCTGCACCTCTATAAGTATTAGTGATTGGAAGTTTGGCTCTTTGCAAAGCTTCAGCTCTTTTTAGCTTGGCTCCCTTAGAAGAGCTGACTCTTAAAGCCCCTAAACAGTTCTTCGTTTAGCATCAGTCAGAGCTTATACTTTACTTTGCTTTACTTTATCCAAGGTGACTTACAGGGAGCTAGTGCTAGGTGTCTGGCTCAAAAACACATGTTGGTAGGGGATGGACTAGGAGTCAGACGAGGTTTCGAACCTGCGACCTTCTGCATTCCAGTCTGATGCTTAACCCATTGAGCTACCAGGCCATTCGTTTTAGCTTAATTTAGCAAATATGAATGGTTTGTGTCTTTGTAAGCAATTCTTAGTGTTTTTTGGTCTAAAAGACAAGTGGGTATCAATAGGCTTTCATTAATACTAATCATGGCAGCATTAGTTTCCAGTCATTGTAAGTGTATTTCTTACTATATGTGTTATTTACTGAAAGAAATTTAGAAACACAATCAGATCATAGTGACAGACAGCAGAGAAGCAAGTACTGTACTGAATTATCACTACTTTACACTGAGTTTCATTCACCCATACACATACTCACATACTGACAGTAGAGTTGTGATACAGCAGGCGTAAGCCACTAGCATAAACTGGCGGTGTTTAGTGCAAAATACATACAAATCCTGCAAAACATAAGAAAAGATTTCAGATGAACACTATTAGTATTCACTGACTTTTTTTAAACAGTAGAGTTAACAAATATAAAGAAATCAGTGTTGAAGCACTTGTCTGTTGCATTTTATTGTTGCTAGATGTATTTTATGGTTAGTCTTTAGTTTTAAAGAAACACTGCTGTGGACATACATTTGGAAATAGAGAGAGACAGGGAAATACATTAATATTACTTACTTTACTTTGCTTGGCAGACGCTTTTATCCAAAGTGACTTACAGGGAGCTAGCGCTGTGTGTCTGGCTCAGGGACACACCTGGTAGGGAAGGACTAGGAGTCAGACTGGGGTTCGAACCTGCAACCTGCTGGATTTCAGTCTGGTGCTTAACCTATTGAGCTACCAGGCCGCATATATACATATAATATATACATTGTCTAGGCATAGGTCCACATATGGATCAAAGATGAGGATTGGATGAGGTAGGTATGGCAAAGTGCTTTAATCACTTCCCCCAGGTCACTGCATAGTGTCAATTATTGTCCTTGTAATTCATAGAAACAACTGGCAACAAACTAAATATCCACTAACAACAACAAATGAACAGCAGCACAGCGGTGTCTCACACTAGAAGGGCCCAGGTGCCTTTCTGTGTGGACTTTGCATGTTTTCTCTGTGCCTGCATGGTTTCTCTCAGCATGTTTTTGTGCTTCAAATCAGGTGTTCCACATAGGTTTCGGTACGTTTCGGAACACTTTTTCAATTCTGCAATTACTACCGTTTTGCCTCCTGCTCAGAGTGATTTCTGTTCCACATTGTTTTCTGTTATGTTAATTTATAATAAAGTTCCTTTGTATGAACCCTCACTAGTCCTGTCTGCGTTTTGGTCCTCCATCTTGTACACTCAAATGACAGTGTACATGGCAGTGTCAGCCCTCTGATAGAGTGTAACCCACCTCTCGCCTGATGACAGCTGGAATATGCTCCAGCATCCCCCACGACCCTTGCAAGGACAGGCGATTAGGAAAATGAATGAATGAAATGAGAAAAATCTCAAACACAAATCATATAAACCACAAGATAATAACACTTTGAAATTACATGAGGAAATTAGGGGAGATAATTACACAAGTGTGAATTAGGCACACAATTAGGCAGAAAGTAAAACTCTTTACTATGTACTTTTGTTATCTAAACAAAGGTTCAAGAGAAAGGACAAATTACAGACTGAGTTTTTATATTGGATGTTGGATTAGAGACATTTTCTGAAAAGATGATATTTTGCGACCAATGGAAGCAAGGAAAATAATGATGCCAGAGAGACTTCCCTGTAGTCTGCAGCAAGAACACAGTTACAGATGTAGTGTCTTTAAGTAGCTGGCTATTAAGCAGCCACTGTGTAGCAGTATGTCTGAATATAACCAGTAGATAGGAACATTGCTGATGGAGCTGCAAGAGCACATCAAAGAGCATGGGTATTCTTAAATGTCCATAAAGTGATGTGGTGCCATTTGAATAGCACTTTGGGTAATTATGGTTGGCAGCCCATCCTCCGTCCCCTTTGTTGCTGATTCTGTCTCCGTCTTTCAATTTCTTGCCTCGTTGAGAATGCCAGCAGATATGCGGAGAGGATGAGGCCTGCAAAGTAATACGGAAAGCGCTTTATAATTAAAAGTGTTTGGAAAGTGAAGAGAGGAAGAAATGCTATTACCACACCATACCTTCCTTTTGGAAAGAAACAGCACAAATCCAGGAGTCAAGTAATGATTTTAAATAAACGTTTATTTGCATTAGTGCATAGTATGCTATCAAAGTTGTTTATTGCAGTTATCCAAGCATGGTGTGTGATAAAATGGTTAATTGTAATTTATATAGAGTAGCGCATTTCTGAATGTTATTAGTCACAGAATAACAATTAAATTAAAAATTTAATGGTTATAATACAGTTCTTGCACATTTGAAAGTTATCTAGTTAAACACAGTGTAGAACCGAAACAAAAAATTGCAAAAGGCAAATACAACAATAACTAAACTAAGACTATGCTTATAAATGTAATGTTATACATTGTTTGTGTAGCTTAATACTGGTAAGTAATTATATTTATACATTTGATATTTCCGTTACCACATAATTATTTTTAATTTTAATTATATTTTAATTATTGTTTTTAAAAAATAATAATTTATTTAGAACATAAAGGTATGGAAGTTTTATAATCAAGCTAGTGCTATTGTCAGACCCAGGAGCAATCCACTCCATGCTACTGCATTTGTATTCTCACCCAGCTCTGATTATGTATGAATTTCAGTATCCATATACCTCAATCGTTCAAATGTAAAAAAAAAAAACTCCCAACTCGCCCTTCTCTTTATGCGGTCTTTGTCCATCAAACTTGGGTCCTCTACCAGAGGCCTGGGACCTTGAGGGTCCTGCACAGTATCTTCCTGATTTGTGCAACCTGCTATTCATTGTGAGGAGCTTCCTTGTCTTGATCTCAGGACTTGCCTTACTCGTTGCAGGTATTTGCTGCTTTCCTTGTGGCCTCTTCAAGGTTCCTATTTGCTTGCGGGATTCCAAGGTATTTGTAGATATCCTCAATGTCTGCTATGTTGCTCTCTCTCATGTGTGTGTGTGTGTGTATCATACGCACACAGTGACCCTTCCTAACCAGTTAGAATAATGAGACCTTGACTAAAAAGCAGTCCTGCTTTAGCCTGTGAACAAACATGTGAAAGAGACAGAGCAAATTACCGCCCCCATTCTGCTGCATACCTGTAAATAAAGAGTCATGAACGTTGTTAATGATAATTTCAGAGACTAAACCTGAGTTTGCGTGCACTGCTACAGTACCTAGAATATAACCATGGGTGTTAGCAACACATCTCACCCTTTACAACTCATCTTTGACAACAGAATATCTCCCCCCTTCATCTCAGGAAGTCACTTTCAGCGACCCGGCGACACCAGCCCACCCGTTTGGTGCTTCCCCCCTTCCTGGGTTAAAACAGCCTCAAAAATCAAAATGTTATCAAGCAGTGCATTGAGAGTTCTGGGTCCAGTAAGTACAGTGTGAAGAAAACTGTCAAGGACAGGTCAAACTGTCAGGAGCTCTTAGGATTTTTCATCATGAACGAGAGCTAAGAGGAATGCCTCTAGCTCAGAGTCACTAGCTCAGAATTCAGCTACTGCTGTTATGGAATTACCTGCCAATTTAGTCAACTCCATATACTTTGAAAATGGGACTTCTTCAGCTCAGGACAGTAACATTGGGGAGGCTAGCTTTCGTGACCCTGTCCTGCTAAGTAAGTTAGCAGTGTCACTTCGCCTGTAGGAATTTTAAAAGTCTATTCGGACCTACTGGAGGCCCCAAAAGAGTCTATGAGGCTATGGGAACACTTTTTCCCCTCACCATTTTGTTTGTTTATACTGCAGTGTGCATTTTCCAATCCACAACCAAATCTTGAGGCGCCTAAGATCCTGAGGGAATCTGTCACCTCCCCTCAGGTGCCTGCAGGTCATACACAAATCTTCAATGACCTGTTGATCAGTAACCTTTAGCATTATCACTGGTTTAAACCCCCCTGTGACCATTTCATGCTCGAAAATTATAAACCCAATCCTAAACTGCATTCTGCAACAGCTGTTAATTTAATGGTGTAATTCCTATTTTCCCTTCAGTTAGATGTCTGCTGTGTTCATATCTCCATCAGTCACCTCTTCTCACCCCTTTCTTTGTGGAGAAGGAATCACGGAGAAGTTGTCTCGCCAGCTGTGGCCACAGGCTTTGATAACTGCTGGAGAACCGAAAACAATGAGAGCATCTGCGTTAACCCTTTTTCTTTTAGGCTCTCCCATTCATTTTGGGATTTATCCAGACACTTTTGGACTCTTAACTCTTTTCGGTTTTTGACATTAATATATTAACATTCATTGCTCATGTGTCTGCTGCTGTGATATACGTACTCTACCTGTTAAATGCTGCTGATGTTATCAATGTCACGGTTCGCCCCGGTCTGCCCCGCCTCCCGGTGTGTTTGTAGTTTATTCTGTTTTTTTGTCGGTCACTATTCCGCCCTGCTCACCTGCCTTCCCGTCATGTCTGTGTTTTGTTTTGGTTTATCGGTCCTCATGTCTCCGCCACGGTTTTCCCCGTCACGCCCCCGCTCTGCCACTCACTGGTTCACGCCCGCTTCCCTCGTTATCTACAGCTGTCGTCACTTTCTCCTGATCCCTCCCGGCTCCCGATCACGTTCACCTGTTAGCACTCACCTTGATTTGATCCATTCCCCATATATTCTCCTTTCGCCCATCTCTCCCCGCCGGATTATTTGTTATGACTTCCCCACGCTTTACAAATCTGTTCAAAGCTCTGTTTTCACGTCAGCCTGCCGCTCCGCGTCCTAGCCGCTGCACCTCGTCTGAGTCCTCGTATGTCTGTCTCGTCTCCTTTCCGCGTCCTGCGTCTGCCTGGTTTGGTCCTGTCTAGTTTGGTCCCTGGCTCCATTGTTCGTCCACTCCCTGTCTGTCTCCGTTCGCCCGCCTGTTCGTAAGTCATGTCCATTCTGTAATGTTCAGTTCTGTCGTCTGGTCTGTTTCCCGACCTGGTTGTCTGTGTTTTCACTCCCGGTAGTCCGGTCTGTTCCCTTCAGTGTTTTGATTTGTAGTTTTCAGTCACCGGTTCTTAGTCCTTCGTTTAGTTTCCTGTACCTATGTTTATCCTCCCGTTTGGAGTGCTTTTCAGTTGTTATATTTAGCTCAGCTTAGGTCTGACAATTCATTAGTTTCTTTATTCAATTCAATTCAACTCAATTTTATTTATATAGCGCCATTTTACAACAAAAGTTATCTCAAGGCACTTTACAGTGTAAGGTTTAAGACCTTA
>JAUMHJ010000178.1:0-10178 GCA_032361105.1 Microctenopoma lineatum
AACACTTATTTATTGTCTCTTTTCCTCAGCTTTGATTCAAACTGCAGAAGTTCTTCCCCAAATCTCTTTGACTGTAATTGAAGCTGGTGACAGTGTTACTTTAACATGTCCAGTCTCTGAGAAGGAGGGGAAATTCTTTCATTGGTATAAGCAGCCTCTTGGATTTATGGTCCAAAAAGTGGTTACGGGGATACTTGGTGTAGTAACAATCACTGAACAATTTAAAGAGCCACGTTTCAAAGTATCAAAAGTGGATGATCAATATTTTTTTACCATCAGAAATGTCACCAAAGGAGATGAGGCTGCATATTTTTGCCAAAACGGGACAGCATATACACAAAAGTTTGTCACGGGCACGTTCTTGGCTGTGAACGGTAAAACCTGTTTTTCTTTCACTTTTCGTGTCTGCAATGTTTGTAAGTAAAAGTTTTGACTGTGGTTTTCTTGTGACAAAATGATCACACAGACCAGAATCAGCAGAAACATCTCTTTATGAAGCAAAGTCCCAGGACTGAGTCAGTCCAGCCGGGTGGCTCAGTGACTCTCCAGTGTTCACTTCTCTCTAAGAACAAGGAAAACAGAGTCCAGTGTCCAGGTGAACACGATGTGTACTGGTTCAGAGCTGGATCACAAGGATTTAATCCAGGCGTCATCTACACACACAGCAACGGAATCGTTAAACAAGGTGAAAGGAGCTGTTTCTACAGTCTGTCCACGACTATACAGGACTCTTCTGATGCTGGGACGTATTACTGTGCCGTGGTCACCTGTGGAGAGATCCTGTTTGGTGAAGGAACTAAAATTGAGACAAGTACGTGTTTTCGGTTTTTAACATCAAAATCTCTCACTTACAGTCTGACAGTTTGCAGAATCTCTTTATAACCACAAGTAATTACTTCCAAATAAAAAGAAATGCTGAGCATCTCTTTTTCTGATCGCAGGACAAGAATCAGACGTAGTTGTTCTCGTGCTTGGAGCACTGTTGGCCTGTTGTTTGACTGTGATTGTTGCTTTTATTGTCTATGTGTGTCAAAGGACCGATTGTAAACATTGCAAAGGTACGTAGATCACACCTGATATTTTAAATTTAAACAGTGCATCTTATATCTAATACTAATATTAAATAAATATATAATGTAATACTATGAGTAGCAGTATTAGGTAGAAGTGAATAACCCCCTCCCACCGTTTGCCCACAGACACAAACCTCTGATATTTAGCGCTCCCCAGTAAATAGTTTAAATGTCTAGTCAGCATAAGTTCTGTGCACAGAAAAGAAAAGTAAAGATAAGAGTAAAGTAAAGGTTTGAGGGATTTTATGAGAAAATATTCAGAACCAGGTGATGAGTGAAGAAAGTGACGGGGGGTCGCATATTTGTAGAGCAACAGCATGTGTCCAGTCCCGTCCTGTTCTGTTTAACGTGTCTTAATCGTGTGTAAAAGACACAGCATGTTAATTTGTAAACAGCTGAGGGTGGTAGCTCTATCGGAGATGGAGGGAGGTGAGGTGAGGAGGTGAGGAGATGAGGGAGGTCCGACTGTCTGCTGTGACTGCTGTTGTTCAGGTGACACAGAGAAAAGAACAGAGCGACCCACTTCTTTATGGTGGGGCTGCCTGCCCCAGAGTGGAGAGAGGGTTTGGGCAGAGAGAGAGAGAAGCGACAGATCGAGTTGACGACGGGAGGAGCTTGGTGCCCCGTTAAAGAGCAACAACCTGAAGACACACGTGATTTCTAGAGATGCATGTAGAGCGTGTCTGGAGTCCACCTGTGACAAAATGAACTGACTTGATGTGGTTTAGAAAGGTAGAGACTGTATGCAACCTAAGGCTGGGGTGGAAATCTTTCATCCTCGTGACAATGACACACAGACACTGCTGAGACTTTGAGTCTCGGAGTGAGTCATAGGCCAGACTTAATCCTCTTACCTGAAAAAAACAGTTCACATACACTTTTCATCCAGTCTGATGATCTGCTCAATCCCATGAGAGAATCTGACAGGAAGAATAGAACAACTAGCATGAATCCAGATTTCAGATGCTTCTCAGAGACTATTCCTTCTGGTCGGGTGTTGATGATATTGACCAGTTGTAGAGATTTTTTAAAATGTACTTTTATTAAACAGGTGAGATGAGAGCATCCCATCACCATGGACACGATAGGTCAACTGTGGATCACCCAAATGATTTGGTAAATATTATTTGAAGCTGGTAGAAACAATAACGATTTACAGGAGCACACTCACACACACATACACACACACACATACATTGCAATGCTGGTTTCTTTTTCCTGGGTTTTTCTGGTTCATTCAATTCTCTCATTTACATTAAAAAATGTCTATTTAAGAATTTGATCATTTTATCAGTTGGTTATTCAGCCATATACTGTGTAATGCCTCCAGTGATTTAGTTGTGGATTTGCTGAGTGGGCAAGTAGAATACAAAGACAACTCCAGTGCTTAAACTACCAGAGGCTGAATGTGGTAACATCTCATGCAGGTTTAAATATATCTGGGGAAAACCAAATGGAAGTAAACAGAGCTGATTTCCTAACTGATAGACGTCTAGACTCATTGGTCTATAAGTTATTAATTTAAACAGAGACAGATTAGTCTTAATTATTATTAGTCATAATTTTGACATGTAGTATTGATTTAGTTATAATAAGTAAATTAAATTCACTTACAATAATTAAGTACACTAGTATGTCTGAGCTTGTGTAAATGTTCTGCACTTTCCATTTCAAATCTGCATTATAAGATACCAAAGATTTTTTTGTCAACTGCACAAATACTCTAAACCTAAATCTGAAAGTTTGTTACCATCCATGTGTTTTTATTTGCAGGGTGATGCAGCAATTAACTATGCAGCGCTGAATTTTTCTACAAGAAATACAAAACGAATGAACACAAACAGGGAGTCAGCCGAGGAGTGTGTGTATTCTGCTGTAGAGTACAACATAGTAGATCATCACGTGCAACATTACCCAACTTTCTAGAATAGTTGGACCCACAAACATGGCTCCAGATGTCAGAGGACTATGTGGTATTTTGTGAATTATTTCAGTAGTATTTTACTGTCTATATGAATGTCTCTTAAAAAAAGAAAACTAAAACAGATCACTGTGAAGGACAATAAAGTTGGCACAGTGTGACACAAACATATACTGTATACAAATACAGATAAAAGAAAACCAATTGCATGAAAATCTTTATTCTGTGTTTTTCATCACCATACAAAATAATGTTACAAGGACTGTAAACTAAAAGAAATCTGATGTGATTTACAAACATTACAATAACTAATTAAGATGATTTTCTGTCTGCTTCTTTATCTGCATTCTGTGTGTGATACCTGAAACAATTAGTTTTTAAAAAATATAAGTCATGGGTCACAAAGGAGCAGATTAACGTACATGTCCTTTTAAAAATATTCACATAATGATGACTTATTTCCTTTTTAAGATATAAAATAACCCCAAGTGACTTTTTGAAAAAGTTAAATAATGACAAGTCTGATTTAAAAGAGTCAAAGAGTCATGGATCATCTTTCTCAGCTTCACTTATTCCAGTATATATGGTTTCATTATCGTGAATACAACAGTGGAATGAGCCCATAAGTTTTCAGGTCGCTAAAAAAATACACAGCACATTTTTGTGAGATGACTTTCACATTAAATACAAGAAGAAAAAAAGGAAAAAGTACAACTTTTTAAAGTAAAGATAAACCTACCAATAAATGCTCAATTTGCTCTTCATCACCTGTTGCAGTGTCTGTTACCCAAAAGATGGGAACTGTTTTAAAAAATAGTAAATAAAGTCAGTAACAGTATTTAAAGAGAAGTGAACTAAAGTTCTAACTAAATGTTTGACACTTTCTAAATCTGTCTAAGTCTACTTAAAATAAATTACTCTTCACTGTAAAACTGGATAAAAGTCAAGTTTTCTTACCATTCCTGGAGTCCTGAGCCTTAATGAAAGAAATGAGGAGGGCTATAACAAAGAGATATGTAGCCAGAACACAAAACAGAAGCAGAATTGTTTTGTTCATCTGAGAATACCACACACTGTCTGCTGAAAATAAAAAATAAAAACACTAATATTAATAATAATGGGGGAAACGGTTTTATATAGTGCTTGGATTAGTTCGCAGCTGATTTCCAATTAAACACATAATTATTCTGAAGTGACACTAATTTGTTCTGTAGTTACCTTCATTGTTGAGTTTATATCTGTTTTCAGATTCTGTGTCTCCACGTGTCTCCACAGAACAACAGTAAGTTCCAGCTCCAGAGCAGCTCGTGTTCTTAAAGAAGCTGAACACACATTTATTCACTGATAATCCTGAAAAGTTATTTTGATATTCGCCTAATGTGTTTTCTTGAATGGAGTTAAAACTTGGATAAGATTGGTATGATTCAGTTATAAGGAAACAAACTGAGTTTTCCTCTGGACGTGTGTTATTATCAGACCCAGAGACAGAACACTGAAGAATCAGAGAGTCTCCTGGACAGTCTGGATCAGATGGAGGAACCGCGGTGATATGAGGTTCTACTGCTGAGTAAACAAAACAAAAAAGTAGACGATATTTAGTCAAACATAAAGAAATTAAAGTTTGTAAATGACTAGTATTATTAACATTTTCAAACAATCTACAAAATATATTATTTTCATTATTTTACCTTCAACTCTCAGGTCTGTTCCTTTCAAAAATAAAACACTTTGATGTTGTGTTTTCATGCAAATGTAAAATGCAGTATCACTCAGCTTCACATTTCTTATATGCAGAACAAATGTTCCAGGCTCTTTGGTTGCTGTAATGTGAGTATGAACGGTCTCAAAACTATTTGTTTTTGCTAATGTTTCAGGAAAGTTTCCAGGAACAAGCCTGATCCAGAACAAGGTTCCTGTAGCCTTGCGCTCACATGTCAGCTTCACATCATCTCCAACATCAACTGTCTTTTTCTCAAAGAACTGTTCTTCTGTGCATCCTGAAAACACATTAAACCGAGCAGTATTTAATTATACAATATACACCCTTCACACAGTAAAACCATAATTACTTCAAATATGTGCAGTAAATCTGAATTTTCTAAACATACTTACGCCCCATTCTGAGGATGAGCAGCGTGTGAAGGAGGAGCAGCATTTTATGACGGGAATTAACAATTTGTAATACTTTGAATTTAGTTCATGATAAAATGATTGCCTTTAATAACATCACGAGTGGGAGGGAACCGCTTTAGAGCAATGTGATTGGCCTCTTATGTTTTACTGTACACCCACAGTGGAAATAAAATAAACCAGAACATGTGAAACAAAGCCAGCCGTTGCTTCATCTTCTGTGTCCTGTAACACAACAAAAGCAGGTCGTCTGATGCACTGCATATTCCCTCATTCCTTTTTCATCGAGCCAGTATGGGTGTAGGTTTGCATGGAGACACTCCAATCAGCTTTCTTGAGTAAGCTGGTTTCATAAATGTCAAGCAATCAAGAAACCTGTTTACTGTAAACAGAGTAGGGGAATAGCTAAACCTGATTTTTTCTGGTAAATTTCTCCCAGAGAACTCAAATTACTCTGCCATGTAAATGTGTATATTGGTTTCTAGTCAGCTCAGTGGTTAAGGCAGACTGGGATGCACGAATAGCGCAATCGATTTCCAGCTGCGGCAACCAGCCCATGCCCAGCGTTTGGCTGCTCACTGCTCCCCCCAAGGGGGGATGAGTCAAATGCAGAAGACAAATTTTGTAGTTAAAATTTATCAATGACAATGTGGCTACTTCTTCTTCTTCTAAACAAAAGTGCATAAGCAGGAAAAGGGTTGCTGAAACTCGCTGCTTTAATACTTCCAGCACAGTGTGACTCAGGTGTAGTGATACTGACCCAAATTCAGCTAAAACAGAAACCAACATAAAGGGCTCCAAAGTCAGTTTGTGTTTCTCCAATAAAGACAGTTTGGGGTGAGGAGAAATGTGATAACTTATCTGCTGCATGTCAACGCAGACACCAGGTTTCTTTACAGGTGTTTCATATGAGCTGACAAAAAACATTCATAGCATCACTTTTAAAACCATTTTCACTTTACTTTTAGGAAACGTGTTAAAATAAAAGATAAAAGATATAGTCTGGTTATCTGTCAACAAGACATTGACACACTTTAAGTGTGAGTGCTTGAAGATCCTGAATGTCCAGACATTCAACAATGTTCAAAATATCAGGACTATGAAAAATACAGAGACCCTACATTCACACACTCGAGTGGCTGATAATTTTTCCATTGTACCTGCAATGTGAATAAAGCTTATATGAGCTGAACATGCTTGTAACATGACTGGATGGTGGACATGGATTCATTAGTTAAACAAAACAAAGGCGGCCTGGTAGCTAAATGGGTTAAGCATCAGAGTGGGATGGAGAAGGTCGCAGGTTTGAAACTCCGTCTGACTCCTAGTCCATCCCCCTACCAGGTGTGTCCCTGAGCCAGACACCCAGCACTAGCTCCTTGTAAGTCACTTTGGCTAAAAGCGTCTGCCAAGCACAGTAAAGTAAATTTTTTTAATCCATGTATAGCAACCATCGGTTTGTCAGAAGCTGCAGCATCACTGCCATCTTTTGGTGAAAACCAGCAGAAGTCAACACCACTTGCCACCTCTAACATCAAATCTAAGGAAGGGCTGTTACATCACCTGTGCAATGCAGACTTTGTGATTCATCTATTTAGAGAATGGACAGAGGGATGGACTTCATGCATAAAGAGGCAATATGTTAGTCAGTGCATTCAAAGCATTTTAAGATGCGTCTTTATGTGTTAAAGAGTTCAACGTGACTGACATGAAAGGGGGAAGTCTTTCTCAAACGTAATGAACTTTAAAAATATTGAAAATTAGACTCTTAAACCCCATCTTATGTCCAACCCTACAGTATGTGCAAACATGGTGTAAGGGTAGATACACAAAGTGAAACAAACAGCTAGTTTTTTAGTAGAAGAGCTGTGGTTAAACATGTGTGTGTATGCATGTGCATACAAACACAGTTGCTGTCACCACTGACAAATGATGTATGGAAAGTTGAACACTGTTGTGGGTGAACTGCAAAGAAAAAGGTGTGATTGCAAAGCTGCTTATCTTCCTGTCACTGGTGCAATTTTAGGTTTAACCTACGTAAGAGCTTGGTGGGCAACGGGGGGAGGGTGTTACACATTCACAGGTCCGACTACTATCTCTTGTCTAATGAGTTTAGAGAAAAACTTCGCAATAATTTGAATAGCTTTAGTCATATTCTGTACATGTTTCTCAAATTGCCTACTTCTGTTATTTTGTGCAGTGTAAGACACATGTGTGATCTTTTCTAAACTTGTTCTCAGAAGCATGTCAGGTGGAAACACTACAGACCACCCTGTCACCGTGTGCTGGACCTGATTGTTTGATTGACTTCTCTTCTGTTCCCTTGTAGTCGATGCACAGTTCATGTAACCAACAAGCAATATCTGATGTTAGACGACAGGTATGTGTCAAAGGGTTTGAAGTCCCTTTAAAAGTCAATACTTCTATGCACCAGAATAGGATGTTCATGTGATTAAAATCTCTTAATATAGACCACAACAGAGCTTTAACCATGTTACATAACTATTACCAAACTTTGCTGTGTGTTACACGTCTCCCTATAAGATCAGTTACCGATCAAAGCTTTGAACTGTGCAAATACAGATGCAATGAAGCACATGTCAAGAAAATAATAAATAAGTCAGTCAGGTTCTATGTCCTGGGTAACTTCCAACACCTTGTGCAGCGATTCATTTTTCTTACAGCTAACTACACATCCTGTTGAAGCCCAAAGTCAGGTTTCTTTCTCTCATTGGTCAGAGGCAGATCTTCATTTGCACATTTAGCCCACTTAAATGATTATCGCTGATTATACAGGGGGTATTCTACTGAAAATGACATTTTATTTCCTGCCCAACGAGGGTTCATTGAGGCCATCACTTGTGGGTGACCACTACAGGTGACCACCAATCACCAACCTGAGGGTTCCACAGGGTTTAAAAACCTGCTACTCACACCGTCAGTCAGACTAGAAAAAGCCCTCTTATTTTACATTGATAGCATCACTGATAAGACAAACATTGAACTTTCTTGAATCAAAGGTCAATCATTTAACCTTTGTTTATATAGCACCTTACTACAACCAGGATAGCCCAAAGTACTTTACACTAGAAAACAAAGAAAAACAACATGCAATATAAAAAGAATAAGAGCAGATGTTAAGAAAATAGTAGTAGAAACAATAAAAGAATTCCAATAAAACACAATAAACCACAATAAAATTTCATATCGACATACTAAAAGCCATCCTGAATAGGTGGGTCTTAAGTTTGGACAGGTCTGTTAAAAATGTTATTCTGAGGGAAGACTATTCCACAACTTGGGGCCTGCCACTGCAAAGGAGCGATCCCACAATCTTTTGCACCTTGACCGGGCGACATGTAATAGGTGCTGGTTGGAAGAGCGCAAAGCCCTGGTAGATTGATGTATGTTTAACATCTCACATAGATAAGAAGGTGCAAGACTGTTGACAGCACTAAAAAGAGTTTAAAATCAATTCTGTACTTCACAGGGAGCCAGTGGAGAGTGAAGAGGACAGGTGTGATGTGATCATGCTTCTGACTGTTTGTCAGCATGCGAGAAGCAGCGTTTTGCACCAGCTGTAAGCGATGAAGGCATGAGTGGTTGACTCCAACATAAAGTGCATTGCAATAGTCCAAACAGAGGATAACAAAGGCATGAATGTCTTTCTCTAGATGCCTCTGGCTCAAGAAAGGATTGACTTTAGCAAGGAGACAAAGCAAGAAGCTTGCCCTGACCACAGAATCAGTTTGCTTATCAACTTTAAATTGCTGTCTAGTTTTACACCCAAATTCCTGACAACATGGCTGAGATGAGGGAGGACAATAGGACAACCAACAGAACTGTAATCGGGCATGGTTGAATTGCCAAACAGAATGCACTCGTTCTTTTGTTCTCATTCAGGCAGAGAAAGTTCTGTGGCAGCCAGAGTTTGATGTCATCCAAACATCTGTGGAAGGATTCAGGGGTGCTTGAGGAATTGAGTGCTACTGGGAGATAAATTTGCATATCATCAGCATACAGATGGAAGGACACGTTTTGGATTGAGATAATTGACTCCAGAGGTAGCATGTACAGGGAAAATAAAGTGGGTCCCAGCACAGATCTCTGCGGTACACCACAGGTCAGAGGTGCAGAGGAGGACGGATAACAGAAAAACTGTGATCTGTCAAATATGATCTGAACCAGTGTAGCACAGGTCCCATGAAGGCCAACCTGTTTTTTTGCATAGAGAGATTGTAGAATATCATTGTGCACTTTTAAAAGAGCAGACTCTGTACTGTAATATGACCTAAAACTGGAATTACTCAAAAAGAAAAGAAATCAACTATATAAAAACAACTTTGTGTCTAAAATGGGACAAAACAGCTCCATGTTATTAGGATAAAAAGGCAATTTATTTACATGTAAGGTCAGTCTTGGAAAGCTTTATTCCCTCATAAATGAACAAAACAAAATGTGTAATAATAAAATTAGTTTGATGATCCACATTGTCACTGAAAATGTTTTTAGAAATTCAGCCAATCAGTTTCCACTTTGTGAGTGTGGGAGTAAACCTTCATTTGGTTAAGAAGGCATCAGTTGAACAACAGAGCTGTACTTCAAAGCAATGACTGGTCAACTAGCTGCTTGGATTCTTCTTTGTACATTGTGTAAGTACAATTTTGAACTAATATACACATGTATATGATATATAGAGTGTACTAATGTATAGTTAAAACAGATCTAATCTCTTCTCTTCAGCTCTGATTCAAGCTGCAGAGGTTCCTCAGCAGGTCTCTCTGGTTGTGGCTGAAGTTGGTGGAAATGTTACATTGCGATGTCCAATCTCTAAGAAAGACGGAAACTTCTTTCATTTCTATAAACAGACTCTTGGATACATGATACAAACAGTTGCTGAAAAAACTTATGACCAACTAAAACATAATGGACAATTTGACGATCCACGTTTCATAGTGACAGAGTCAGAGTCTCACAATATTCTGACAATCAGAAATGTCACCAAAGAGGATGAAGCCACATACTCCTGTCAAACTGGATCAGCATATTCACGA
>JAUMHJ010000179.1:0-10171 GCA_032361105.1 Microctenopoma lineatum
AGTGTCAAAACACAGACTCGTGAGATTTATCAAGAAGAACACTGTGGAACAACAAACACAAACTGATGAATGTGACACAGAAATTGAGACTTATGAGCATGTAGTGCCTTCAAGTGAAAATACAGAACAACAAAAGGAAAATGGATTGCTGTGTTTGTAGAAGACACATTCTCCACCATTCTTGGGATGGGAGACATGAAAGCAATCTGGGGGAAAATACTGGGCAAACAGGAAATGGAGTAGATGCTGCGAGTTGCTGGATTGCATCAGTATGTGGGAAGGCATGACGGTAACCTTTTTTACAGGTACTGGAATGCTGTGTGGGTTTGCCTTTGAGTTATCCTACCAGAATTCAGCCTGACAGCATTGTTATTGCACCGCTCAGCAAAGACAATGACAGCCCTCATGCTTTCATCTTGTGTGGGTCTTCCCGCATCTAAACACCTCTCAAGATCCAGACAATATGTCCGAATTGTTGGTTTCTCAGGGACAAAGCAGTGGCTTTGGGTTATGAGGGGGGCCTCAAAAGACGAGCAGGGGTTATGGAGAAATCATAAGGTTTTAATAGTGCCTCCTGATGGGCTACTGCCTTTGTTGATCCGGGAAGCCCGTGGCCTGGGACATGAGTCCCGCAGAGAGGTTCTGAGGAAAATAAACTGGTGGAACTTCTGGACTCCTAAGCTGCAGCTGTGTATCGACGCAGTTCTGAGTGGCTGTGAAATGTGTTCGAAGAGCAACATTCGGAAGGGAGTTTCAAACTCAGCAGGGCACATCCCTGCACCTAAGGGGCCTTTCCGACATTTAACTATGGACACATCATCTATCATGATAAGACCAGTTCAGGGAAAGAGGTATGTTCTGCACTGCCTTATAGTTAAGTTCTCATCTCATTCCAGGAGCAGGAGGTTTGGTCCACAGCACAGACGCGCAGACCAAACAAGGGAAGGCCAGGTCTACACCAGGGTTTAACATTCAGCACAGCAGCGCGTTGGAGAATGCGGGAAAGATCTGTTTTGCTGAAGCCCTTATTGCTCGGACGAGGCACTGGGGGTGCCTACACATGTATTATGCATGAGGTCCACAGATAATGCGAATGTGTTGACTAAGGGGGTTGTGGATGGGAGCAAAGCGCAAAGCACAAAAGGCTATAGCCTATAGTAAAAAAGTAATCAATATCTGAGTTAAAGCCGTAAACATTTACATGTACTTAATGAAGAAATTAACCCCTCTGTGATCCGATGCCATGATGACAGTGTTTGAATCATCAGTAACTTCATGCTACTTGTCCAAGTGATCATGAAGCACATTTTATTTCCAAAATGAATTTAGTATCTTCTTAACAGTAACCCTATGATCATGGTTGTGGTTGATTATGATGTGGTCTCTATCAGTATAACCCCCTCTGGCTATACGAGACTAAAGCTGAATAATATAATTCCAGTCTGTCCAATTAAAGAGAATGACAGATCTGTACGTTAACCATAATATAGTACAGTATAATAGTGTTCATGACTCTTCATTCACAGGAATGCAGCAGAAAGATGAGTTCATCATGGCGAGGAGCATTCATGATAGCCATTTGGCTGCATGTAGGGGGGTTCCAGCTCCATACCAAGAAAATAACCAGCACTTCTGATTAATTTGTCCAGTCTGTTAGTGTCTGCTACCTCCAAGCTGCTCCCCCAGTAAACAAAAGACAACATACAAAAGATTCTGGCTCTAATGATGCCAAAGTTCCAGAGTCTGCATGGTATGGTTATTTATTCAGGGGTTTTAAAATATGATTTAAGGAGGTCCAGATAGAGAAAATGTTGCAACACAATAATGTTTAAATTGGATTATTGTAAAATAATACATTAATATTAATTTATTATACTGATTGATGTGGAGCCCATGCTGTGCTGGTAACCACAATTCCCTCACCGTCGAGCTGCTGCTGCTGCTCGGCAGCATTCTCCCTCAGTGCCCCATTCACTGGGGGAGGCATCTGTCAACACCACTATGTGACATGTGACTCTGCCCAGGGGGAATCCCTGACGTAACAGGTGCGAGTTTCTCCAAGGCAACAGGGCTGGCATGCAAGATGGCGATGAGAAACCATCTCTTCACCTACAGACGCGCTCGGTGGGACACTGAGCAAATGATCAGACCGAGGAACGAGCTCTATTGTCAATCCCCCCCACCACCTTCACTGTGTCCTGGCTGGAGGAGGAGCACATTTAGCCATTATCTGTGCTCCACTGAACGGCACAGGAGATAATTTTTTCCTGTGGCCATAAAACTCTACAATTCTTTTTCTGAACTGAGAGTGGCTGTAACAAGGCAAAACAACTTCCCTCTGCGATTAATAAAGTTTTTTGAATCTTGAATCATATGTTTAGGGGGAAAATGAGGTCAGAGCAAACATCTGAAAGTATAAGTATGTATTACTTAAGTACCAGTATTACATTGCAGAGTACATGCATCTTATTTTTAAGTTGTGACATTGGGCCTCCTCTGACACACTGCACCCCGGAACACACTCTGTGTTTGTAGGCTTCACAGGAAATGTGAAGTAACTCTTTGGTAGCTTTACACTTCCTGTCATGAGGGTTGTGTCGTTCCACCCCATAGTATTCAACACAACCGTCAGCCAGATCAGAACTGTCTCTTCCCTTTTTTGGTAAGTTTGTGTTAATATAAATAAAAGAAATAGTCTAGTAAAGATATAAATTATTGACTTAATAATTACTTGACTTATCTTTACTTGTTATTGTTTAGAGTCTTATATGAAAAGCTACAGAACTTGTATTTGAAAAATAGTCTGAAGGGCATAAACATTTTGTGGAGAATTAAATGTTATTAAATGTGTTGAAGTCATACATCAGACTACCATTTTATGAAAAAAGGTTTGTGATGTTTCGAAAATGTATTTAAAGGCAACTGAGAGACAAACTTTTTGTTTTCTGGGAGGAAATTGAGGACTGAAATAACTACTGATATATTACTGAATAAAGATTAGTTTTGTCATTTCGGTTTTTAGATCCATAAATGGTAAATGCAGTAAAATATCAATTACATTGGTAAGGTTTGAACACCTTGCATTCAAAATGTCATCTAATTAGTACAGTAGTATTAGTACAGTAGTTTTACTGGACAGTCTTAAGATAGCAAAAGTATATCACAGTATAAGCTGTTATAGTAATGTGTGTAAGCGGCTACAGTATTTAGCTCTGTTGGTAACCACTGTTGCACAAGAAAACGTATCGGGTACGTTTTCTCTATCTCTCAGTATCTCCAACAATCTCTCAGTGTTATAGTTGAATATCTAATCTAATCTAGTTATGCTACATTGACAAATGATTTACCAATCTTAATTCTCAGTAGATAAAATGTTGTAAATAGCACTTTGTAAATTGTTTGTTGTTGTTGAGTATGTTGTTTTGTTTGTAAAGATATACAATATATACATAATAGAACTATAATAAATATATTATCATGGATATTTCAGCCTGAATCAGAAAGCGGAAATATACAAATACCCAACACTTGTTCCCTTTTACCTTTTATGGTGTCAATAGCGTTGACAGTATTCATCAGTAGAATGCATCACAAGACTGGGTACAGGAAACCATATTTTTACTCAGAGAAGGCTGTATGTTCCAAATATATCAACTTAAAGGGTAATTTATGATTAAGTTATTATGATGGGTATGATAAACCCACACACTCAGATTCTCTGCACAAATAACATTGTATTCAGTAATATATTTTGACTCCCATAGCAAATTAGGTGTACTGGCAAAGGCTGCCAACAAACTACTACAAAACCACATGAAAAGTGAGCTTCTCATGCACAAAATAAAAGAAATAATAAAAAGATTCTGTTCTGTGGAATTTGTTGAAGCTTTCTGTTCTTTGTGTCAGCAGTATGTCTGGATGAAAAAGAATGAAGCATATGTCAAATATTGCCTACAATGCCTTGGCTCAGTTATGTTACAGAGCTGCTTTGGCAGTATAAACGTGCAGGGTGTGGAAGGAAAGATATACAATACAAAATGTCCGGTGGGATATAGGCACGGGAAAGAAATTGGTGGTCTTGGAGGCCATTGTCAAATAAGATTCCTGAAGAACATTGCCAGAAGCTGGTGTCTAATTATGTTATGACATAGTTATGTCATACCAACAAAAGGGTGCTCTACTAAGATGCTTGTTATGAAGTGTTTAGTCAGTTTTTACAATGCAGTAATATTTTCAAGAACAGCACGGTGGTGTAGTGGTTCGCACTGTCGCCTCATAGCTAGAAGGACCTGGGTGCCTTTCTTTGTGGAGTTTGCATGTTCTCCTTGTTCCCCCAGGTACTCTGGTTTCCTCCCACCATCCAAAGACATGCATGTTAGGGTAATTGATCACTGTAGAATTGTCCGTAGGTGTAGATGTTAGTGTGCATGGTTGTATGGACTGGCAATCCGTCCAGGGTGTACCCTGCCTCTCGCCTGAAGACAGCTGGATTAGGCAGTTGATTATTTTCATTAGCATTTTTGTTAAAGTTGTCGTGTTGTCGAGCTTTTTACGTTCTTTTTTAAAACTAACAACTAAAAGTTAATTTGCAGTAGGGTTTAACAATTTTGAGTGTTTCACAATTTATAAAAAAAAGATCTTTCATAGAATTGTATTTATTTATTTTTACATATACTTCTTACTGTGAACCTGAAGTGTAGTGCCTTTGTTTTGCCAAAATATCCTGTCACATTACCTTTGGAATATGTATAGGAAATATGGTAAAATAGAAAATGTAAAATAATATTTTTTTGGTTTCTCAAAAAATGTTTCAATACCCACTTTCAGGACTAGGTTGTGACTGTATCTCTTCTGAAGGTACATTGTTCTGTATCAAAAGCAATTCTTTGTTAAAACCTGTAGTTTTTTTGTTAACGTGCGGATGCTTTCGCATAAACATATGTAATGTTGCCAAGTCTGTGTGTTTTTTCGGTACACCAGCTCAGTTTACAATGTTAACACTCTACCACTTTATTCTCCTTTGCTATCTTTGTTGAATGCATGTCAATTATAAATGTCTCTATGAAACACAAACGGAAATTGCTTTAACGCGAGTTATATGATGTGCAACAATTCGAATCATTGCAGTCTCATTTATACATTTAGACTCCTTCAACCTGGCAATGCTTTACACCCATAGAATTTAACTGATCAATTGATAAATGTATTGTTACTTATGTAATTTATTTAATAATACATTGAATGCTTTTATGTCTCCAGTTTGTATTCGAAACAATGAAATTGTAAGTTATTTCCAACATTCATATTTTTATATGTTTATGTATGAGTCTAAGTAGCTGTTTGTGGAGGATGTTCCTTCCAGTTATTTCTGAGATAAGACATCAATGAGGTTACAGAGATTTTTATATATTATAAATTATATAATGATGAGCTAGGATTAATGTGGCATGGAGGGCAAATAAACAAAACTATATTTTATTTTTTGTGTATTAATATTCTTTCCAATATATTATTTTTGGAACGTTTCTGGTCTTGTTGTCATTCACATCTTCTTGAGTAATGCATTACACTGTTCTCACGAAAGATAAAAAAATCTAGAAATCTGTCATGTTTTGTTTGACTAAAAGACTGAAACATTGTCATTTTGCAATGGAAGTATTTCAAGAGATTCAAAACACTATATTAATCCGAGAGGGAAATTGTTGGAGACCATTTCAATTATCTATATTCAATTATGTATTATTATTAATCAATTTCGATTATGTATTTTTATATAAATTCATACTTATATATAACTATGTTTCTATATATCTTTTTTACATCTGTTTTTTGTCATCAGGAAATGGATCATTGGTTGACGTTTCTTTTGGTCCTATTGATGTGTAGAAATGGTAAGCTTTGAAACAACATTATTTATACATTATACCACATCTGTGGTAATGAGCATATGAACTTCAGTTCACTATTTATTTTATTTTCATGCCAGATTAACAATTTGCTAAGATTACGGTGTAACTCTGAATGAGGAGACATAATAATGACCTCTCCTATCAGAGCAAATGGAATCTTCTTTAAGACACACTGGATTTTCCAGTCATGCCCCCCTTTTGAGGTATTTATCTGCCTTGGAGGTGTCAGCTCGGTGATTGATCAGAACCTGAGCAGCAATGAGCTGGAGAGACAGTATCTTCATTCATGGTTGTCTAATTTCACATTTTGTCTTGGTTATTCATGTAGTTATTAGGCACAAACATGTTAGTTAGTGTAGTTGGCTGCACCATGTTCTTTGTTAGTTATGGTGGTCAAAGTGCTGCTGCTGAGATAACAAGAAGTCTCACTGATTTACAGTGCCTTGAAAAAGTACCCTTTAAACTTTTCTGAATGGACAGAGAAGAGAGAAAACAACAGGGAGCAGCAGAGGAGTTGTGCCAGTTGGCAGGACCAATGATTTCAAACTGGAATCATACAGCTCCAAGGTTGAGAATACCTGCATAATGTTACAGAGAAAGAAAGAAAGAAAGAAAGAAAGAAAGAAAGAAAGAAAGAAAGAAAGAAAGAAAGAAAGAAAGACACGGAGGACAAAGCACGACTGGGGGCAAGAGAAGACACAAAGTTAATACCATGCAAGGATGGCATAAGAGTGGACAGACAGGAGTAGGGGAGCTCAACGAAGGAGATCACACAACACTGTTGTGAGCTGGTAGTATTGATAAATGTTAAAATGTTTTAATAAAGAACCAAATATAAATCAACAAAATATTTGAGATAACAATAACTGTGAATGTTCACATACATTTATCAGACATTATTAGATGCATAGATGTTTTGGTTTTCTTTCCAGGATTGAGTCAAGAACAAGGCTGCTCAAAGTCTGTGATCAACTCTTGTGATGACTGCATCAAATCTGGACCATACTGCATGTGGTGCCAGGAGCTGGTGAGAAGAAATATCTATAATATCTATAATATATCTATATAATAATCTATTGTCCCTGCAATATATTGCCACATCCCACGGCACTTTACATAACAAGGGTAAGCAAAGGATGCAGGCTGAGCTGTAGCCACAGCCATGTGACAGCCTATTGCAACGAATAACACCCAGTTAGGTAATGTGTAACGCACCCTTGTTCACCTATTTTATGCCTGTGTGTGGTTGTGTATGTGTGTTTTTTATTTTAATTTTAACACAACTAGAAACAGTTGATGCCTGTGTTGTGTATTTGAGCACATGCAAAATTTCAAATGCAAACTTAAGTTATTAAACTAACTTATAGCTGTGCTAAGGGAAAAACTAAACAATTTTGCTGTTCCTGTGTTACTGTGTGAAATAGAACTTAATGAAGAACAGCTACTGGCTATACCAGAAGCTTGTTGTAGTTAGAAATAGCCTTTCCAGGTCCAACACCGGAGCCAATCGATGCTACTCCAGTCAATGCTTGTGATTCAATTGGGAGCGCTCCACTTTTCACTTGTATTAGCTACAGTATTTTAGCTAGAGTATTTTGTTTATTGTTATGCATAGCTAGCCATAGTTACAGGCATGCACCCTGGCATCATGGTTATGCAGGTTATGCAAGTGACTGTCGCTACAGATGGCTGTGGAAATGTCATGGTCTAGTCTGTGGTCTGGTTTTGTTGAGTGGATTTGTGTGTTTCCTTTTTCCACCTTATCTCTCTGTCCTCCCTTTGCTCTCCTAGCCACACCCTCACTCACTGCCTTTGTCCTCACCGGTCTCCACTCTCCTGATTACACCGAACTCTCCTGTTCACTCCCAGTTGTTCCCAATCATCCTATCACTTCCTCTCCTTTATACTCTCCCCTCTGTCTGTCACTTGTTGCCGGGTTATCTGTTTTGCTAGGTGTATGTGCACTGCTCTGCTTTGTATCCAGTCTGCTTGTTCTTTTCCACGTTGCTTGTTCCTGCTTTTGTCCAATTGTGTCTTGAGTTCTACATTTTTGTCTTGGTTTGTCTATTTCGTCTGGTCTTCTATTTGTTCTCCTTTGCTCCCTTTCTCTTCGATTGTGTTTGATTGTGGTTGAGTCATGTCGGTAGCTACGCCTTTGTTTCATCCTTGTTTTGCGTATTTTGATTAGATTTGTTATGCCTGTACATACATTTGAGTTTGTCCTTCTTGTATTGAATATTTTTTGTTTAGTCTGGTTTAGCCTTGTGTCTGTGTATATTGTGTGTTTTCTGCTTTTGTGTTTTTTAGGCCTCCTTTAGAAGTGATTTTTAGTTTGTATTTTTATTTAGGGTTGTATTATATTGTTTCCCACACTGCTTCTGCCATTAGGAGTGATTCTGTGCATATTAAATTATCTTTCTTTAGTTTTTCTGCTCCATGTCTTTGTGCTCTTGAGTCCGCCCTTTAACCTCCCTTTCTGAAAAATCCCTTACAAAAAAGGTCAGCGATTTAACTGTGAAAATAAACAACTATAAAACGAAATAATTTTAGATAAGTTTTAAATAGTTTGTCTAACACAGTAGTTTGTGTAACACAGTGTTTTTCTTATAAATACACGTGGGAAATTTCAGTTGTTGCGGCAGAAAGTGGACAGTACAAGATAAGCAGCAAAAAGAATAGAATAAAAAAATCAATTTCAGTATAGTACACAGTATTACAGTACAGCAGCTTTGGGAAATTGCACTTAGGTGATATTGCATTAGCTATTGTTGAATATTGATAGCCACTGTTGTGCATGGGATGTGTATGTGCATCAGTCTATGTGTGTGTCTGGTCAGCTGCAAGGTCTTTGTTGTACAATCTGACAGCAGCTGGAATGAAAGCCCTTCTGAGTCTCTCCTTCCCACAATGCGGATGCAGTAGCCTCCCACTGAAGGAGCTGCTCAGTGCTGTCAGAGTCTCATGCATGCGGTGGGAGATGTTATCCAACAGGGATGACAGCTTAGTCTTAGACTTAGGCTGTCAGCCACAAACTCCACTGGGTCCAGAGGACATCATACAACAGAGCTGGCCTTTCGGATCAGCCTGTTCAGTCTCTTCCTGTCACCAGCAGACATGCTGCTGCCTCAGCAGTACACACAATAAAAGATGGCTGATGCCACCACAGTCAAGTTTTGTAGACCGCATTGGAGTTGTGAGTCCAGTCCAGTTTTCTGTTCAGATGAACACCAAGGTACCTGTAGCTCTCTACAGCATCAATGTCTTTACCCTGTATGTTCATCAGTTGCAGTGGTTTTTTGTTGTTCCTGCGAACCACCAGCTCTTTTTCCCGCATTGATGTGGAGGTAGTTCTGCTGGCACCAGTCTACAAAGTTCCGGGTCAGATCTCTGTAATCCTTGTCATTCCCATCAGTGATGAGGCAGACTATTGCAGAGTCGTCAGAACTTCTGCAGGAAGCAGTGAATGGAGTTATATGAGACGTCTGCAGCGTAGATGGTGAAAAGGAACGGTGCTAGAACAGTTTCCTGCGGGGCCCCCGTACTGCAGACAACCCTTTCCAACATACAGCCCTGAGTTCTCACATACTGTGGTTGGTTTGTGAGGTAGTCCAGGATCCATGTGATGAGATGATGGCCAACTCCAGTGTGCTCCAGCTTGTCCCTCTGAATGGTGGGAAGGGTGGTTAAAGGCACTGGAGAAATCAAAGAACATGTTTCTCACAGTGCTTCCAGCAGTCTCCAGGTGAGAGAGGGAACGATGTGGGATGTGGATGATGACATCACCTAATGCCAGGCTAGTAGGCGAATTGAAGTGTGCCCAGTGAAGAGCTCACCAGTAGCCTAAGCTGCGCAAGGACCAGGCGTTCCAGGGTCTTTATCGTGTGGGATGTCAGAGCCACAAGCCTGTAGGTGTTAAAGTCCTTTGGGTGTGGGGTCTTTGGCACTGGTACCACGCAGGAGGTTTTCCAAAACTGTGGCACTGTACCCTAGTTTAAGGCTTAGGTTGAAGATGACTTCCATTACCCCACACAGTTGATCCACACAGGACTTGACAACCCTTGAGCTGATGCCGTCTGGACCCGCTGCCTTCCTGGTATTTATCCTCCTCAGTGCCCTTCTGACCTAGGTGGCTGAGATGGACATGCTGGTGCTGGGTCTTTGCGGTGTGTTAGAGTTGAGAGAGCTGTGGAACAGTGGTGGGGGTGGGGGTGTTGATGGACTGCGCTGTCACCTCCCACCCTGCGATTTACGGCGGCAGGGCT